>CM024240.1:109996098-110203705 GCA_013421045.1 Propylea japonica | reverse complement strand
TGTTATACTGTATCGGGTGTCCCGAATTCGTTGTCTAGTGAGGGGATCTCAGAAACCCTTGGAGCTAGAAGGAAATGAATGGCACATTTTCGGGCTCGATTTTTGAGAGATTTAATTTGGTGAAAACCGTAACCTTGTAAGTTCAACCGTTTTCGAGATATTAGCGAAAATTGGAAAATGGCGTGAAATGAAAAGTTCTCATAACTTCTTCATTACTGGCGCTATGAACATGAAACGAAAACATTATACAGGCACTTTTTTTCGTAGAATTCTTTGATGTAATCAAATTTTTTTATTGCGTTTTTTTCGAAGTTATAATACAAACTTGTGTTTTTTTAAATGTGAACCATAAGCATTTGAATAACAGATGGAACCGTCTTTTTTTTCCTTTTCAAAAATATATAACTTAATATATAAATTTCTTATTAACTGTAAAAAACATCAAAAGTTTTATTTTCACACGAAAAATCAAATGGTTGTCTAAATATGATAATCTGTGAACATCAAATGATAATAGATAAGAACAGATAACAAATTTTTCATAAATATTGTGCGAAGTGAAGTCCATTTTGGTCAATGCAAAGCTCACACCTTCTTTCTGACATTGTGAGGGGGAGCTTTGCATTGACCAAAATGGACTTCACTTCGCACAATATTTATGAAAATTTGTTATCTGTTCTTATCTATTATCATTTGATGTTCACAGATTATCATATTTAGACAACCATTTGATTTTTCGTGTGAAAATAAAACTTTTGATGTTTTTTACAGTTTAATAAGAAATTTATATATTAAGTTATATATTTTTGAAAAGGGAAAAAAAGACGGTTCCATCTGTTATTCAAATGCTTATGGTTCACATTTAAAAAAACACAAGTTTGTATTATAACTTCGAAAAAAAAACGCAATAAAAAAAATTTGATTACATCAAAGAATTCTACGAAAAAAAGTGCCTGTATAATGTTTTCGTTTCATGTTCATAGCGCCAGTAATGAAGAAGTTATGAGAACTTTTCATTTCACGCCATTTTCCAATTTTCGCTAATATCTCGAAAACGGTTGAACTTACAAGGTTACGGTTTTCACCAAATTAAATCTCTCAAAAATCGAGCCCGAAATGTGCCATTCATTTCCTTCTAGCTCCAAGGGTTTCTGAGATCCCCTCACTAGACAACGAATTCGGGACACCCGATACATAATTTGGAGTCAGAAAACTTGCTCCTTCTTTCTGAAAAAAAAATTTAGTCAATAATCCATACAGTCAATTCTTGAATTATAATTGTTGATATCAACATTCTTCTCTTTTATCGCAAACCAAAAGAAATCGAGAACAAGAGATTGTCATCTCGTAACTCTCCGATTTCATCTCGTGTAGGAATGTCTGTGGCCTTGTCATTTTCCAAACCGATAGACATAATTCCTGCCCCATTCAGACAGAGATTAGCGCAGCAGGAGAGCGCGATTCCTGCCACTCAAATCGCCCCTCTGCAAATATCCCGAAGCTTAGTCTGGCATTTACTTTCGCATCTACTCCCAAATCCTTTCAGGGACGTATGTCTATTCGGAGCAAATCATTCCAGCAGGATATCCCGACTGACAGATGGGAGAAAATATGCCCCGATTAATGCTCACTTCTGTAATGTTCCGAAGGAAAACTCTTATATTAGGAGAGTTTGCAGGTTTTGGTTTATGATTTGAATGATAAGCTTATGAGAAGATGAAAAAAAATAGATTCCTCGTTGAATTTTTTTAAGCTTTTGTTGTTGGTTACTTCTGAGAAATCAGTCAGAACCTCAGAGTAAAAAATAATTATCTTCTACATTTTACTCTGGAGCCAAAATGTTCTGTGCAGAAAAAAAACTCTCATTGCGAGCGTGGTGGGGAGATGAATATCACGAGTCTGAAGTTAAACAAAATTCCAATTGTTTTTTCGTAAGTAATATCATAAGGGCATCTAATTTTTCCGAAAAGAATCGAAAAAAACATGTTGACTAAGTAATATTTTGACAAGAAGCATAAGTGCTGGTGGCAACAAAAAATCCGAGTCGAAGACGAGGATTTTGCACCTGCACGAATGCTTTTTGTCAAAAAATATTACTTTGCAATGTGTTTTTTCGATTTTTTTCACAGGAAAAATTAGATGCCCGAATGGTATTTGACAAGACTATTTCCTGAGTGACAACAACTGTCAAGGTTTGGCGCGGGTAAACGCGAATAAAACTGCTGACAGGTCCTGCCAAACAGTTTTTCCACTAGAAACATTCGTAATTCAAAATTGCGCGTTTCTGATTGGTGCAAATTACGACGAGGGAAATAGTCGATGAAATATCAATAATTATGAACAATTTTCTTAACTTCAGAATCGTGATATTCATCTCCTTACCACGCTCGCCATAAGAGTTCTTTCTGCACACAGACTCTCTTATCTTGTAGAAAATTTATTGCCCTTTCCGAATATGTGGTCAAATTTGAAAATGATTAATGATCATTTTAGAGGATAAAACTAAATATTTCGTGAAATCAAGAAATGTTAAATTGAAGAACAACATTTCGACATTATATGACATTTTTGTTGCAAATCACTCGTATAATCGCCCTTAGAAGTTTGTCCCATTTATAAAAAGACAACTGTATAATTTTGTGAGTTTATGCGTGTTACCTCAAACTGTCACCAGTCACCAGTTTGTAATAATAATATGTATAACTTGATATCTACCATTGTAATGTGTCAAATTGATTCAGAAAACATTAGTTATAGCTATAGTATTATGCAGAATCCAAAAGTGTTTCTCTACTCGAAATTGAAGGGTTAGCTTTACCGTACCAATTACGTTCAGGCTGCCTTCATTCTCATTCTGTTATAGTAGGAGAGTATTATTAGGAATAATTTGAACTCAACTGGTTTTAAAATAATAATTTTCAATACAAATATGCATAAAGTTCAAAAAGTATTAATATTCTTTCAGGATTTAGTCCTCACACTTAGGCTCAGCAGGAAAATTCAACAATAATTAGCACATTCTACTTAATAATAATAATAATAATAAAAAGTTTATTTGACCAAAAACAAAATGAACACTTCAAATAATATTGTACAAACAAACTGAATAAAGAGACAGAGGCTCACTTCTAGAAGCTCACCTGTTAGTCTCACAATATGTTGGAGCGATCAGAAAAAATCACCTTTGAACATGAATTCTTCATCCAAAGTTGTAGATCATCCCAGCTCAACAAAAAAATCAAATTAGGTTGAACTCGGCAAAACAAAGTCGCAATAATTCAGTATTGGGTAACTGATCTTCCTATTCTGTTGGAAATTTGAAATTTGGATTGTTCACGTGGGCATCGGCATCGGTTAAATTATCATCTCTTTCAGGTTTTCACCGTAAGAGAAACTTCACGTTTTGTATTCAAAAGTAATCGTTTTCGTCAAAAAATAAAAAATCGTTACTTTTTGAGCGCTCGTTCTACGAGTGCTATATCGTTTTTCCCAAATGTCTGTAATTTTCGAATTTTTTGCTGAAAATGGTCTCAAAACTATAGGCTTAGACCCCCTGATGACGAATTCGTGGTCAAATAAAATTCTGTCCTTCGGGCCGTCCGGTCTTCCGTTAGCACAATAACTTTCGAAGGGATTGTCCTAGGGACTTCTCAGGATGAGTTAGAGTTTCATATGGCTCGGTTGAGTTCGTTCACCAGCCAAATCGTAGGGGTGTTCCATAAAATATGGCCATTAAAATTTTGTTCCCCAATATCTCAGACGAAACGAAAGCAATCGAGATGAAATGTTACGCCCAAATGCAAGATGGTCATAACAAGCCTCATGCAAAATTTTGTGGCCATAGAATGAACAGAACCATAGAAAATTCAATAGGAATATTGAAAAAAAAGAAACTTCATATTTCCATAAAAAGATATCCGATTTAAGTGAAATTTTATTTGTGAAATTAAGATTAGTATATTGAATCTTCATTCAAAATTCTATGGCAACAGTGTTAACAGAACATAGAAAATTCAATTGGAATATTGAAAGACGAATTTTTAATTTCCATAACCATCATCAGAACCATAGAATTTAATTTTTTCAATTATATTTTTTACATATTTCTTCTTCTGAATAATTTTCAGAATATAATTCCGATTGTAACGGGATTCTACATTTATATATTTGGTATCAATCTCAAATTCCATATAAAATTTGAGGTACAATAGTCTTATAGCTCCACCAAGAACGAGAGCTCAAAAGCTCCTGCTCAGGATGTTTCTAAAATTTCTTTATGGTAAATACGTATTTTCTAAATACCTTGAATTTTATTTTGTATTCAATTAAGTGAAGAATGGAATTTTTCATCGAATTCGAATTTCTACATTCTACAGTATCTGCGAAGAAAATATTCCTGAAGTGGAATCAGTGATCGACTGACATTTTCCGACCCCCTTGTCTTGTATCTTTGACAAAGGCCTGTGTACGGAAATTGCCACTCGATGTTTATCCCAATTGAAGGATAACCATAATCCAATGGGTCACGTGTCGTTGCATGGAGGGAGATCAAGAGCCGGAGGTAATGTCTTTGTTTCAAGTCCACTGACATTCAATTATTCTGGGCAATAGCGCGAAATAAAGGAAGACTGATGTATCGAATGTCGGGACAGAGGGGAAATTTCTGTGCCACTGGATTGTCTCAAAACACAATTTCGTGGACTGGTTGAAAAACAGCGTTTTATCATTTTACCACATTAGAAAAGGTTTTCCAATAAGAGGTGTTATTTGAATAGTCCGCTATTTCGGTAGATGTCACGTTTGAAGCTGTCATTTTTGACATGTGACAAGTAGGAACTACGCCATTAATAAAAATGGGAAATTATTAAAATTCGCTATAAAAATGGTGAAAATTGGCAGAAATGGTTGGTAAAACTCGAACATTTTTGGGTCGCCGTGAAGCACTTTGTCGGACGCAATAAAGAAATTGGTTTGAAAAATTCGAGCTGTTGGGACAAGTTAGTGACGTGAAGAATAAAACCCACGTCGCTCAAGAACGGCCGAGAATATTGCTGTTGTAGCCAAAAGAGTTGAAGAAGAAAACCAGGTTTGTCCATTCCTCGTCGATCTTTAGAAATAGGCATTCAACAAACGTCATTATACTGTATTTTGCAGGCGCTATGTGCCACACAAACAACGAAATCATTGAAGAGAAGGTCTACGCCAATAGCCCAGCGTCGATTCAAGACCTCAAAGATGGAATTCGTGATGCTATCGAGGACATAGGGCAGCCACTTTGCGATTTGGTTATGGATAATTTCATAAGAGGATATGGTCCTGTAAGCGTCGTCGTGGTGGTCATTTGCCTGATCTTATTTTCCACTATTAACGGCATATCTTCTTTAGAATGAAATAACCTCCGATCATTTATATTAAAATGGAATTTTCTTGAATATCAAAATAACACCTCTTATTGGAAATCCTTTATATATTGTTGGACTGTTTTACCCAAATGACTTTATAAGTCATATTTAAAACTGGAAGTGATTAAATGACTCGGTTTAATTAACTGATGATAATCCAGGGTCGAAAATAATTATGTCAGTCCAGCAGGTCGTACTCACTCTAACTTTCGAGGAGGAAAGAGAATGATACTCTAAATGTTTCAAGACAAATTGATCAATTAGTTTCCAAAACTAGAAATGGCACCTTTATGAAAGGCCGTAGCGAAATTTTTCAGAAGAACAGGATTAGAACATTTTTGTTTATAAATTATCATTCTGTCATTCGGTGGACCCCCCCCGGAAATTTTTTCTGGCTACGGCCTAACCTTCGTGTGGTCGGAATATATTGCTTAGTTCGTTGATGATTCGAATCCGTCCAGCGATTTTCGAGTAATAAAGTTTTGAAATTTCATTTAGAAATTCACGAAATTTGCTGCTTAATAAGATACAAATACAGTGGAACTTTCCTAAAACGAACGTCTGTATAACGAATTTCATTCAAGACATCTTTGAATCGGTATGGGTAAGAAAGTAGAAGTGTGGGGTTTTTCCGATTTTTTTCTGGACGTACGTAATACATCCCGACCTTAAACTAAATCATTACGGCGGGCAGAGAGATCCTTCTGAAACAGTTTTTAAATACACCCTGGCTATCTGGTTTCAATCTAACCATAACGCTAGTGTGAAAGATGTGCGGAATATCTAAAAGCATGTGCTTAAGTTTGATCTACAAACTTAAATTTATCTGTGAAGTCGACCGCCGACATTGCCGAGTATAGAAACAAATTTTCTGTACAACGAAATTCTTTATGAAGGGCCCCACTCACTTCGTTCTTCTCCGCCGTTTTTTAACCGACGGTTAAAAACGTTGGAAGGAAGAACGTTGTCGGTAAAGTCCACCCACTTCAGTTTGTTTCGCGCACTTTCGCGGCAGTTAATCACGGAGATATGTAAATGAGGGGTCCGAAAAGTAACAATTTCCAAAATCGCCCTGTATCTCTTGAACGGAAACAGTTATGCAAAATCTGATTTGATCAACTTGAGTTTCACGAAAAAGTAGGACAGGAACGTGAAAACCGCAAGGCTCTATCTCAAATAGCGAGAAACCTGCCAGTCTCACCCAAAATGGGATGCACTGTACAGTGGAACTTCCCTACCATAGAGATGGAGTAGTCGTTTTTAGTACTCTATTTCAATAGTGTTTTACTTCATAAATAAAAAACCAATAGATACAGTTGTTAAATGAATCTCAAACAAAAACATTTTCAGGAAAATTGGTCGACCTTTTTCGCTTATGAGAACCTGTATCTTTAGCTTGTTACACCCGGTATAATCAATGTATCGCATCGTTGCCGAAAAACTTTTAACCGAAACTTCGCCCCCGTCAAAGTGCTGTAATTAAGGGCACTCAAAGCTCACCCTCCCGCTTTATCCTGTCAGTATCCAACGTTGGATTAAAGTCCACCCTCACCCGGAGCTATTCGCAACAATTTGGCAGGAATTTCTGAAATGCAATTTTAAAATATCTCCAGTGCGTGTACCTATTTTTGAACGAGGACAAATTCAATTTGCAATAGTGCGATCTGAGCGTCACTAACAAACACATCTTTTGTTTGCTGTCAAGTAAACGGTTTTCCAATAAGAGGTGTTATTTTGATATTCAAAGAAAAATGCTATTTTTCAATATGAATGATCGAATGTTTATTTCATTACAAAGAAAAAGCTATGCCGTAAATAGTGGAAAATAACATCAAGCAAATGGCCACCACGAGCACGTTTATATTACAGGACCATATCCTTTTAATAGAATTTCCATGACCAAATCGCAAAGTGGTTGTCCTCGATAGCCTCAGGAATCCATCTTGAGGTCTTCAATCGACGCTGGGCTATTGGCGTAGGTCTTCTTTTTCACGTGGCCCCAAAGTAAGAAGTCGCAAGGTGTTAAATCACAAGATCGCGGTGTCCAATTGTGATCATCTCTTCGAGAGATAACACGGTCCGGAAACTTTTCCCGCAAAAGATCAATGGTTTCGTTTCTTGTGTGGCACGTAGCGTCGTTTTGTTGAAAGTAAATGTGTCCAGATCAATACTATCCAAATCGGCCATAAAAAATCATTAATCATCTCGCGATAGCGCAATCCATTCACCTTAACTGTTGCTCCAGCCTCATTTTCGAAAAAGTAAGGTCCAATGACTCCGCCGGACGATAAACCGCACCAAAACAGTCACACGTTGAGGACCAGAGAGGCTTTTTCAACAATAACTCTTGGGGTTTCCGAGCCCCAGATGCGACAATTTGCTTGTTGACGAAGCCACCGGGGTGGAAATGGGCCTCATCACTCAAGATGATTTTTCGATGGAATTCCGGATCATTTTCATGCATTTCAACGACCCAATCAGCAAAGAAACTACATACGTTGTTGATAATCGGCCGGCTTGAGTTCTTGTGTAAACTGAACTATAAGCCTTAAGGCCCAAATCTTTATGCAAAATATGTTGTAATGACGTCTGTGGAATGCCTAAATCCAAGAAACGACGAGGAATGGACAAACCTGGGTTTTCTTCAACATTTTCGGCTACAGCAGCAATATTCTCGGCTGTTCTTGAGCAACGTGCAAGTGTTTTATTCTTTACATCACAAACTTGTCACAACAGCTCGAATTTTCCACCAATTTCTATATTGCGGTCCGACACAAAATGCTTCACGACGACCCAAACATGTTCGAGTTTTACGAAGCGTCTCTGCAAAATTTTCACCATTTTTATAGTGATTTTAATAATTTCAATGCGTCTTGAATATGTATCGTTCCATTATTATTAATGGCGTAGTTTCTACTTGTCAAATGTCAAAAAAAGACAGCTTCAAACGTGAATCTACCGAAATAGCGGGCTATCCAAATGACACCTCTTATTGGAAAATCCTTTATAAATTAGACCTATATTGTGAACGTCATTCAAAATGCTCTTAAAATTCAAGTCAGAATGACCCAGAGACTACTTCACAAGCGCAAAAATTTCAAATATCAATCTGACAGCAACATAACTTTGATTTGGTTGGTAGTTTGCGCAGTTTGGACTATCCTTCCAGGTGAAGTAGCGTGAAAGCTTACTATGTCGGCTTCAAACTTTTTATCACATTCACAGTATAAAGCTGGATTTCACAAAACTGCAATCACCTTGATTATAGAAATGTCATCAGTTCTGTGCAATTTTCAATTCATTTTTGACATAAACCATTAACTTAAACCAAAATCAAGGATTTGATTGCCCAATAAAGCTTTGTGAAACCCACGGTATATCTTATAAGTATATGGAGAGTACTTACACACAAACTCTAAAACGTAAAACTTCACTTCTTTGTATCATGATTTAGAGATGATTGTGAATGATTAATATGTTTTATTCAATACCTACTCTTTATTCTGCTTATGATAATGACAGTTTTCAACCGATGTATAGTTGCCGTACTTAACTTAATTCCTATACAGAGTGTCTGGTAATTCGACATGATCCTTGAAAGGGGTATACTAGAAGTCATTGCAATAAATTGCATCTAATGAGGCATGGTCCGAAAATCTATGGTTATGAAATTTCTGCTTCGTCATCTAAAATAATTATTTTTTGAATACCACTCGACTGCAAATATTCAATGATATTTTTCAAGACTGAGGAGTGGGTCTTCATTTTATAACATTATATTACATTCACTCGCGAAAACGTATTCACTAACAATTCACATAAACCGAGATATCCAGGGTCAAATGGCTTCACCTATTTTCCTCATAAATTCTTGATGATAGAATTGAGAATTAATCGAAAGAAGTATCATGACCTTGTGTATAAATGTAAAGAAAAACTTCCCTGTTGCGTTATCTTTTCAAAAAAGGTACATTGGTACATACCTCCTCGATAATTTCTGCATGTATCAAAAACTATGGCCGCAAAACCGAATAGGTAACAGGCTTTTTCGAATCATTCAGATATCCTCTATTTCACTCGAGTAATCTAAACATAGCCGAATCGCGAATGAAATAGAGGATACAACTGACTCGAAAAAGCCTGTTACCTATTCGATTTTGCTGCCATAAATTTCGATTACATGCAGAAGTTTTTCTTCAAATTTATACACCAAGGTCATACCTAATACTTTTTTCGAGTAATTCTCAATTCTACCATCAAGATTTTAGGAGGAAAACAGGTGCAGCTCTTTATGACCCGGTATATCTCGGGTTATCTGAATTTTAGTGAATGTGATGAAGACCAACTCCGCAGTCTTGAAAAGAAATCATGGAATATTTGGAGTCAAGTAGTATTTACAAAATTAATTATTTTCGATGACGAAGTAGAAAATATCATCATATTTGAAAAATCGCCATATTTTCGGAGCATGCAATTTGTTGCAAATGACGTCTCGTTTATCCCCTTCGAAGAATTACGTCGAAATACCAAACCTTATTATACAAATTGTACACGGATTCTATACTATATTCTTGAGAGTTCCCGTGAATATTCGATTTCCCAACTAAAATCAATATAACTTACATAGAACATTTTTCCTCTCGTTGGATAAGAGATAATAGAAAATGAAATGTTTCCTCTCTCGAAGGGGATGTCGTATTCCAGGATTACCTAGCTTACTCTGTCAGCCTGTTTAAGCTGCGCAATGTGAAGACCAATTTATAACATACTTAATACAACCCGACGTTTATAGCCACAGTATAAATTGAGATTTGTTTTGGGTATACCACATTTACTTTGTCCTAACTTGGAGTGTTTTAACGGAATTGTTTTTCTTTGAGATACCTAATAAAGCCCTGTTTCATCACTTGCTTATGAGTAACTGGTAGCAGATATCGTTGAAATAAATTCATCATATCATATTCAATGCAGAGAAAAGAATATTTGACTGAAATATAGAAAACAACAGTTTCAAAGAATAGATATATTGAAATATAAGTACCTATTATTTTCAATGATATCTGCCAACTATCAGTAAGTCATCAGGGAGTCGAACTCTATCGTTTGACCATTTTCAGCTCAAAATTGGAAAATTACAGACATTGGGCAAAACGATATAGCACTCGTTTAAGTAGAACAATCGCTCAAAAAAGAATGGCCGTTCTAGGTTACACTATTTTATGATTTCGAAATTGATAACCAATAGGCAAATTTCAAAGCCGCACTGCCGACTGGTTTTTTAAAAGTCAATGAAGAATTAGTATTCATACGAATCAACTCAACAGATTTTTTTCATTGATTACATCCGGTTTACGGCTTTCTTCACCCAACATTTATCATGAAGTTATTGTCTGACCGCCTCTTCACGGAGTTTGAACCTAATAATATTTGTTTCTATTTCAATTCTCTGCATCATCGATATGGTCTAGTGCTAGGATACCTGGCTTTACACCAGGAGGCTCGGGTTCGATTCCCGGTATCGGAAGTACTTTTTTCTATTCCATGGTGTCTTTAACGATTATTATCATTTCATTCCTATTTTCTAAAATTCCATGTAACTTTCTTCTATTGAAATATTTATGTTGCTCTGAAAAGATTTCACATGGAATTCATTGCATTAATTATGTTTTCCGCCGACCTCGAATTGAAAGGTGATTTTAATGTGTACGAAATTGAGTATTAATGATCAATTTTAATGCTCAATATTTTAGCCATTTTAATGTGCAATCCTCATGGCAACCGTACACAAAGTATTCAGAAGCACTACGGGAATGTCAAAAACTCTACTGGAACATAGAAACATGGAAATTTATATTTGTCAAATGCATGTCTTGTGCAAAATATGTTTATATTTCAATCAGATATTTATACACAATTCGTATTGAGATCGGCGGAAAAATCTTGTAATCAACTCGGTTATTAATCGAGCGACTAATGGTCTCGAACTATTAACGCGTTCGCTCCGCTCACGCATATTAAAATATCTTGACCATTAGTCGCTGTCTTTAATAACCTAGTTTATTAAATAACTATTTCCGCCGACCTCGAAATAAAAGGTGATTTTAATGTGTATAAAATTGAGCATTAATGACCCATTTTAATGCTCAATTTTTTTAGCAATTTTAATGTGCAATCCTCATGGCAACCGTACACAAAGTATTCTGAAGCACTACGAGAAATGTCAAAACTCAAATGGAACAAAGAAACATAGAACTTCCATCATGTCAAATGTATGTCTTGTGCAAAATGAGAATGTATTTCTAAGGCTCTGAAAAGGGGAGATACCAGACAGCCATGCTGGGTTCACCACACAGACCCGAAAATTACAGAACAATTCGAATGAAATGAAATCTGTAATTGAATAAATGCTTATGCTTACCTGTCTAGTCTCCAACTTTATTGTTTTGAATAAGAAATCAATACTTTCTATTAACTATTCTTCAAAAAAAAAGCACGCAACTAACAATAGAGCACAATAACTGAGAAATTGACATTACCATCTGTAATTTTCGAGTCTATGGTGGACCCAGTCAGCCTGTCTGGCATGCCTATCTTTCTAGTGCTCTAGTATTTCAATCAAGAATTTATACACTATTCATGCTAAAGATCGTCGGAACATCTAGTAATCATCACGGTTATTAATCTAGCGACTAATGGTCTCGAACTATTGACTAATTTAATTTTGGTGTTTCCTTATAGAATTTTTCTGAAAAAGTTTGAATTTTATTCTTGAGATCTTTACGATTTGCCATCAAGGAACAATTATTGAATATAAACTTTATAGACACAATCGGTTTTCTAGTCATAAGAAAAGAAAAAAATGTCAAATATGTGATTTCAACATTGGAGCTTTTGACCGATTTAGCTCATTAACGAACTTAATTGAGTCATTCTGATCTCAACTTGAATGAAAATTTCAAGTTTCCAGTCTTTACATACACATATGTTTGTTGGCTCAGCAAGTGGACATAGTTTGTATTTTTTGAGCACTGTTTCTACTATTTCTTCTATGATGAGTGCTTTATCTTTATGCCCAAAGTATGAACGAATCCGTAGTCGAATTCAATTCTGTCCATGGGTCGTCCGGCCCCAGCCGTAAGCCGATAACTTTCGAAGGATCGTCCAGAGACTTGAGATTTTTAGGGTTCGGTTCCCAAATGCCGAAGGTTAAGTTCGTTAACCAGCCAAATCATACGAGTTGTTCCATTAAAATATGGCCTTACAAAAATTTTTATTCCTCAATATCTCAGACAAAACGAAACTGATCGAAATGAAAATTTGGGGGCCACATGCAAAAAGATGCTCAAAATAAGACTCATGCAAAAATTTGGTCGCCATAGTCTTAACAGAACCATAGACAATTAAATTGGAATATTATGAAGAAAAGAATCTTCATATTTCCATAACCAGATATCCGATTCGAGTGACATTTATCTAGTGGATGGCATATACTTAGAATGAATTTTAAGTCCTATACAATATTTGGGTTAAAAGCTCCCTGCTCAGGGCTTATCTTAAATTTTAGATCTGTCAGAAGCATGTAGTTGTAAATTTTCACATATTTTTTGTTACAGGTCATCCCCGTTTCTTCAACCAGTTGTCTTGCGGTTTGGACATCATCTCCATGGATGGGGAGAATGGTTAACAGCCACTGCCAACACCAATATGTTCATTATGAGATTGCCCCTGTGTTCATTCTCATGGTAAAAACGTCGCATGACTCACATGAGAGAACTCATCGGTCCCAACTGGAAAAAAGGGAGATTCCATCTTAGCTCCAGGTAAAAGTTCGTATTCACAACGAATCAAGTGAAACCTAAACTATTGGGAGAATTTCCATCTTTTTGTTCTCTTCATTAATATACATATGGTTCAGCTTACTAAGCAATATTGTGAAATCAGACAGTCTGAAAAAATTATTACTGATTTTCTTATTTTTGGAATTACCAGTGCTGGTTTTTTTTCCGCATAAAGGAAAAAGATACATATTTTTAAAAAACAATATATCGACATCAAAATTAACACAAGGAGGCATAAACACGATTAAAACATGTTTTACCGGGTTTCCTAGCTTGTATGGATAATCCTTATTTGGCCTACATGAAAAAAAGAAAAAAATCAGTACAAATGTATTCCCAGTAAAGTAGTATATTATGCAACGAGCGCATAATGATAGCTATTATTCGCGAGGTGAAGTTTAGGCACGAGCCGCAGGCCAGTGGCCCAAATCACCGAGTGAATAACAGCCATTATACGCGAGTAGCATACTATACTTTATCCACGACTACTGAATATATTCTTGAAAACTTAAACATTTGGTGACCGCGACAAGACCATTCAATGACAAGCGTGGAAAAAGTCAAGTGACACATGAGAAATTTTTGGAGAACTGATCATTGTATATTTTTAATAAAAAATACTTTAATTGATATAATGAAAGTAGATTTGGCCCTCGATTGACATGTATGCCCATATTTTAGTTGGAGTACTTTAGAATACTGAAGAAATACCAATATAAAGAACATTATACAGGGTGCGGCACGGAGGATGGATGGTTTTAAAAATAATAAAAGCGTTAATTTTTACTCAAATACACATTATTGACGGAATCAGATTCTAAGGAAATAGCATTTGAGACAGTTCAAGTGTGGAAAATCACATCAGGCATGTGGTGGCCGAAATCGGTGATGCAGCTTGAGCAGTGCTGGAGCGCTCTTGGAGTTCGCGTAGACTCTCTCCAAAATCGCTCTCTCAACTTGGGCAACTTCACGAGAATAGCCCTTTTCAATTCGTCCAGAGTTCGGGGCTTGGTCTCGTATACTCTAGCCTTGAGTGTCCCCATAAGAAAAAAATCGCATATGGATAAATCTGGGGACCGGGGAGGCCAATGAACATCGCCAAACTGGAAAAAGGCGACCAGGGAAGAGAGGGCGAATAACGTCCATTGATGCTCTGGCTGTGTGGGCGTTCGCCCCATCCTGTTGGAACCACACACGTCGGATGGAACACGTTGCCGTCGTAATTCGGGGATAAAGAAGTTGTTGATCATTTCGACGTACCGCTCTGAGTTCACGGGTAACAGCACGACCATTAACGTCTTCGAAGAAGTCGAGAAGTAAGGGCCAATGATGCGAGTTTGCGATACAGCGCACCAACCGTAACTTTTGGGCTGTGCAGCGGTCTTTCGTGTAAGTGTTGCGGATTTTCATAGCCCAATAACGGCAATTCTGCCGGTTAACCATGCCGTTGTTTGAGGTGAAAGTGGGCTTCGTCACACTCATGAACAAAATGAGGGGTTCTCATTTTGATCGATCAGTGCTTCCATCTCACGTGCGAAGTTCATTCGTTGTGCAAATCTCCGGGGTTGTAACTGTTGCACAATGGCCAATTTGTAGGGGGTGTGAAAGCGAAGATCCATATGCAAAATTCGCCTCACCGAAACGATCATGAGGCGAGGCAAGTGCAGCAGCATGTTTCCGAGCAGATCGCGACGGACTGGAAGAATGGCTTGTCGAACGCGTTCAACATTTTCAGGCGTTGGAACTGTTCGCACAGGCCCTCTTGGTCTTCTGTTGATCAGTTCACCACGTCTGCGAAGTGATTCATCACCCAAGAAGGATGGTGTTTCGATAGGGAATAGCTCTATTCCGATGATGAATGTGGAAATAATGGCGACGAAACTCACGCTGCACGACCGTGACTGACTCATTATTTCGGACGGACGAACTATCTAGGCGAAAACACGATGCTCCACCGTTCAAGGCTCCATGACGACAACTGGTAAAGTGGTAAATAAATGCTAGGAAACACAAGTCTAACGGCACCTTCCCCACTTCTCTCGTCCTCAAGTGGGGGGAAGTTATGTCCATCTGAAAAAACGTCCGCCCTCCGTGCCGCACCTTGTATCAAAGCTAAATCCATGAAGCATCTGACAGCAGTGAATTATAATCTCATTATTCCCTTGTGATTAATGGGTATCCGAGCACAGAGACGTACAATGGATGGATTGTACAATAGTCGTGGATAAACATATTTTTTGAGCGCTCGTTCTACTTAACAAGAGTGCTATATCGTTTTGCCCAAATGTGTATAATTTTCTAATTTTGAGCCGAAAATGGTCTCGAACGATAGGGTTAGACTTCCTGATGGCGAATTAGTGTTCAAATTCAATTTCGTTCCGTGGGGCCTTCCGGCCGTTAGCACATAACTTTTCGAAGGGATTGTCCTAGAGACTTGACATTTTCAGGATAAGTTCGGTCCCAAATCGCTCAGTTTTGTTCGTTAACCAGCCAAATCGTACGGGGTACTCCATAAAATATGGACATTCAAAATTTTGTTCCTCAATATCTCAGAAAAAACGAAACCAATCGAAATGAAATGTTATGGCCAAATGCAAGATGCTAATAATAAGCCTCATGCAAAAGTTTGTGGCCATAGTGTGAACAGAAACATAGAAAATTCAATTGGAATGTTGAAATAAGATACTTCATATTTCCATAAGAAGATTTTCGATTCGAGTGAAATTTTTTTAATGGAGTTCGTTCAAGAAGCTTTTGAATCAATGTACATATCTATTTAGGCTCCTTCCTTCTTTCCGTTCTCGAACGCAATTGGTCCGATGAGAACTTTGATACCATCAGTCAAAATTATCAAACCAAAGCTAACCGCCAAGTCGCAGTAAAATAACTTAACTAACTTTCTTAGCTAATATTCACTAAATAATAGGCAATAATATCAATTTCTTCAATGAAAAACGGAAAAATCGCCCTGATAATAGGGGAAATCAAGAAGCAAAGAAGGGTGAAATACAAGTTAATCCCTTAATTCTAATGTCAATAGGTGAGGGATCTAAAATGCAAATTGAAAGGGGTTCTTCGAAGCATCAATCTGTTATTTCCCATGAAATTGGTTCAGATAGGGGAGGACTATCTCAGCATCCCAACGTTCATGAAATTCCCGGTCGGTTCCGAATGAAACAAAAAATTTCAGCAGTTTCTATTGATCACTAGAAAAAAAATTTTCTAAGCATCTTTCACCTGAAATATCAAATAGCTTAATAATCATCATAATCAGAAAGTTATTCTTAGGATTAATTATGTCAGTTAAATGTTATACGGGGTTGGGATAAAGAATAAAACTAACTGAAAACCTTTTATCGACGACTTTAATCAACCCACTATACGTCTGTTTGTTAGGCCATAATAATACATATTAATCACTAGTGAATAATGAGCCACTAGTCACTGCTGTCAGATGCTTCATAGATTCAGCTGCAATATTATTTTTTTTAAATTGATATTTCTTCAGTATTCTAAAGTTCGTTCTGAAGTGTTCCAACCAACAAGTATGAGTATACCTTGCCAATCGAGGACCAAATTTACATTTATTACATCAATTAGAGCAATTTACATTACAGAACCATGACAAGTTCTCAAAATACTTCTCATGTGTCAATTGACTTTTTCCACACTTGTAATAAAAGGGCCTAGACACGGTCGCCAAATAATGTTGAAATCTTCAAGAAATATATTTAGTTGACGTGGATAAAGTATAGTATGGGAATTGTGCCTGAGATGGCATGCCAGGGTGAATCGGCATGCATATTGTGAAAATACTTTGAATTTAGCAACTATGGACATCTCCTTATATGCATTTTTAAACATAACTTTCGCTGTCTCTGTTTGGTTCACATACAAGCATCGAAGAAGCAGTGGCGGCTCGTGGGTGAAAAAAGAGGTTAAGAGCTAAACAAGCAGAGAAAAATCTAGAAAAACATCTTTTTTATGTAAACTCACCTATTTTTGTATATCAGATCTAACCTTCGGTCCTTTAAACTAGCAAATTTGTCCGTAATGTCTTCATAAAATGGTTGTTTGTTTGTTAGTTGAATTAAAAGTTCTTTTTGAATGGAAATATTGGCCAAAGAGGAAGCCTGTGTTGAGATACAGAATTTATTAAATAAGTTTTTATTCTCTTGGGGCAATATTATATGAATTGCCATTTTTCATTTCTTTTCTTGTAGAAATTTTCAAGTCAACAGTAGGCCGACCTTCATTTAAGATGTCCTTTTTGTCTTCGTCTTTCCAACGATGAAACGGAGTTTCGGTAAATATATAGTTCTAAAAGAATCGTGTTGGAATTGTGAAAAAAAATTGTACTCACT
This sequence comes from Propylea japonica, assembly GCA_013421045.1. Taxonomy (NCBI): domain Eukaryota; kingdom Metazoa; phylum Arthropoda; class Insecta; order Coleoptera; family Coccinellidae; genus Propylea; species Propylea japonica. The sequence continues at coordinate 110,186,101 of CM024240.1, read as the reverse complement.
AAGTTTGGGTCCCAGATTACGAAAATGATAACGAGAAGTCTGCAATCCTTTTAGTTTTTTCAAAAAAAAAATCCAAAGTTACAGTCAGGTTAGGGAGGTTTAGCATAGTTCTAGCCAATTTTCCTCTATTTTCTCAATCAATACTCGTTGGAAATGTTTTTATTTATCATTTCCTGAAAGTATCCTGCAAAAATAAAGCCTTCGTTTGGTGGAAATCGACGATTTTATTAATTGTTTATTATCTTCACGGCAGCCATGATAATTTGCCTTTCGGCGTATTTCGGTTGTCATCGGTCGCGATTTGTGCAACGTTGCCAATGTCTCAAATCGTATAACCAGAATGAGACGAGATTGGGAAGCCCATTTTTGTTAACTTTTCCAATATTAGTATGAAAGGAATTATAAAAGAGTTTGAGTTAGGTTGCTAGGTTAGGTTAGGTTAGCTAAGATAGGAACAGTGCCAAGTATTAATAAGTGGGAATCACTCAAAAACACTTATTTCACACTAAAAAAGGCTCGTAGGAATAATTCAAGTACCATTTCTCTTAATACGAGCGAAATCTTTTTGTTTAAATAAGTGTTTTTGAGTGATTCACGCTCCTATTAATACTTGGCACTGTTCCTATCTTACCTTACCTAACCTACTCAAGCTATTCTATAATTTCTGTCATACTAACATTAATAGATATTCTTTTTCCATTTTCACGGGACATATTAATTTGCCGGATCTCAAATTGGAATATTATCCCTAGGACTCGTATAGCAAATTCACTCTTGCCGAGTGTTTCACAAAAAAAGGGTGCGAAATGAATCATTTCAATTGATAACACATTCTTGAAACAATATTCGAACTAGGCAACCTAAATTTAACTACAAGTTTGAAACATTGGCAACGTTGCGCAATTCGCGCCGGTTGACAGCCCAAGGGCAAATTATCATGGCTGCCGTGAAGATAATAAACAATTAATAAAATCGTCGATTTCGACAAACGAAGGCTTTATTTTGCAGAGATACTTTCAGGAAATGATAAATAAAACATTTCCAACGAGTATTGATTGAGAAAATAGAGGAAAATTCGCTAGAACTATGCTTAACCTCCCTAACCTGACTGAAACTTTGGATTTTTTTTTTGAAAAAAACTAAAGGATTGCAGACTTCTCGTTATCATTTTCGTAATCTGGGACCCAAACTTAGTGAGTACAATTTTTTTCACAATTCCAACACGATTCTTTTAGAACTATATAATTACCGGAGTTTCTATTAAACTGCACACAATGTCATTAATGGGATTCATTTTTAATATCGAAGCCGAAGCACTTAAAGTAAACAACAGTTATAGGCGACGCACGGACAGTAAAGCGGACCGTAACCGACGACGTAACAGATGCAGACTGCAGAGGGTTACTGGAGCTCTTCAATACAGCGAGAAAACGTAATAGAAAGCCCCGTGTGACGTCACCCGTTACCATAGTAACGCAGTCTACTTGAGCGATCGAGGTGCAAGTTCCGTGACAAACCTCTTCTCTCGATGCGGCCAGCGACAAGATATTTATAATGAGTTTCGTGATTCGATAATAAACGTCTCCTGAGTTCTGACATGGAGCTAATGAAACGATTAAATTTATTGTATAAATAATGAATAATAATTATCATCCTCAATGAACATTTTTGGTGACCCTGACCCTAGGAATTTTTAGGTGAAGAGCCACTTCACTCCCTTCACCTGAAAAGCCGCCCCTGCGAAGAAGATGCTACAGTAAATTGAAGAATATCGGTTCGTGGAAAGTTTTTTGTACTGAACCTTTTGTAGCTTCTTGAATTTAAAGTGTTGCTGAAGTTTTTCTATATAGCAAAGTTTATTGGTTATTGCTGTGAACAAAGAAAAGCAAAAAAAAAATGTAAATAAACCAGCAACATATGTCCAAAGCGAACGATTCATTTCAGGGCGAGATGGTACATAACTGACCAGGGTGAGATGACATACATAAGGCCTTTCGGAAACTTACTCGGGTTAACTCGATCCCTAACCTTCGCGTTCGTTTACCTTACCCGAACATCCAACCCGTGTTCGGAAAGTACCTACGGTGCTATTAACTCGATCACTGACCCAGGTTGATTTATCGTAACCCTACACAAGAGAAGGGTCGTAGACTCACCGCATGCGCACTGTAGTTCAATTTTGTATTGGAAAAGGCGAGAATAAGTCTTCTACACCATTTCCAAGTGTATTTCAGAAAGCGTCAATTGTATTTCAGAATAGTCAATTGTATTTCAGAAAGCGTCAATTGTATTTCAGAAAGCGTCACTTGTATTTCAGATTAGTCAATTGTATTTCAGAAAGCGTCAATTGTATTTCAGATTATATCATATGTATTTCAGAACCCGTCATTTGTAATTCTGTGATGTTTCTGAAATACAATTGACGATTTCTGATATACAATTGACTAATCTGAAATACAAGTGACGCTTTCTGAAATACAATTGACTAATCTGAAATACAATTGACGCTTTCTGAAATACAATTGACTATTCTGAAATACAATTGACGCTTTCTGAAATACAATTGACGCTTTCTGAAATACAATTGACGCTTTCTGAAATACACTTGGAAATGTGTGTAGTCCTTTCTAATTCACAAAAGCCAATAAATGCAATCAAAGATAGAGACAATCCGAAATAAACTGGGACTGAAAAAACCAAAATCTAGGGAACACTAGAAATTATACGAAAGATTTTACAAAAGCCAATCGATGCAAGCAAAGCTAGAGACAATCCGAAAATAGATTGGGACTGAAATAATAAATTCATAAAATATTTGGTTATTGTTATTTAATCCTAAACCTTATGTGTTCGTAAACTTAGAACCCGGGTCCGTGATCCGAGTAGATCCGTCACGTGAACCAATGGATCGAGTTAGTAGCCCTGAGTGAGTTTCCGAAAACGCCTATAGTATGCAATCTTATCCTGATCAATATATCGCTTAGTTCCCCAATTAGTTTTTTCACAGATATTTGAAAAAATACAAAAAGTATGGCATCTCAGGCACAATTCAGTGATTTAGGCCACTCGTCTACGTCTCGTAGCAATCATTTATAGGCTCGTAGCATAATATACTATTGAACTAAAAAAAAAATAATTATGAAATTTTGCAGGTAAGTGCAATGGTGCAAAAAGCCCTGATGTGTAATTTTTTATTGCTTATATATCTCCGGTTGTACCGGCAATACCCTCAACTTTTTGAATTTATATGGACCCCGTATCTATATCTTTCTAAATGTTGAAAAAGCTTGAGATTTCGAATGGTTTTAGTATGAAAATGTATGAAAAAGGGAATAACTTACTGTTAATTCAAGAATAGCTACATTTATTCATGGCAGACGATGAGAATTTTTTCACCTCCAAACAATGTGCCATCCTATTACCAACAGGTCGACGGAAAAAGATATTTAGAATTGTTGTAATTTTTTTCAGGGGGCTCAATTTCAAATTTGTATGCGTTCTTAGCCGCAAGACATAAGATGTTCCCTAACTACAAGGAGAAAGGCATTGCAACGATTCAAGGACAGCTTGTAATGTTCACATCAGATCAGGTAAGGCGAAAATATTTTCACATCATTCGTTTGAGTGTTTCAAATTGACTTATTTACACTTATTTTTTTGTCAGGTTTTCTGGCTATTTACAAGATATTTCGTTGATTTGTTCCATAAATAAATCTCAAATTTATATTTTCTGAATCAATAAATAGGTTCTTCAATAATATTGCTACAGATGACCATGTTTTATTGAACACTGAAATTTTGCGCTTTTATCGAAATACAATTGATAACGATATTATTCGTCCAAAATTCCAGTTCACGAAGCGAACTGTATGAGGAATGTGTAGTTTTGAGGAAACAATTTCACACAATATTACATCTGAAAGAAATACTGGCCGGAACACAATGCGAAGAATCAAATTTTGCCCGCCTTTATGACTTATATGCGTGACTTTTCAGGAATACGATCTTCTGGACCATAAAAACGAAACGGAAATTGCTTTCTGATCAGAATCTGATCGACATACTTTTTGTCCCTCATGGATCGCAGTGTTCACATCTGTGATTATCGATTCCGCGCGAACAGAAGCAAGATTACGGAGGGAACTATTTGTATAAAATATTCAGTTTCACCAAAAACGACGTGATAAATTGGAAATTTATATCAGCATCGTTTTTTTCAATGAATCATGAAATATTATGTGCACCTCTTCCAGTGTCACACGACACAGATCACTTTCTAACAAAAAAATCGAATAACGAATTTGCGTTGGTTTTACATGGTGAAGTTTTTTCACTACAATATTATGATAAAATTACAGAATATTACTGCCGTAATCTTATAAATTATCTTTAGATAATTTTGAAGATCTTAACATTACCTACTTTTCATTTCAAACACGCTGTGTGAATAGAATAAGACTAAAATTATTTCTACTATCATTTGATCATCCAAATTCTTGGCATTACATTTGTATAATACAGTGGAACTCTTCTATAACGAAAGTGCTAAATCCGCAAAAAAAATCGTTATAAAGAAATTTCGTTATACAGAAAATTTGTTTGTTTGTTTGTCGACTTCACCTCACTTCATAAATTTTAAAGTTTATCATTCAAACTTAAGTAGTTTTCTTTAGACATTTCACACATTTTTAACACCAGCATAATGGTTAGATTTAAACCAAACAGCCAGGAGTGTATTCAAAAACTGTTTCAGAAGGAACTCTGCCCGGACGGGATTTATTATGTACGTCGGAAGAATTTCGTAAAAACCCACCCTTATATTCGTTATACAGGGTGTCTGGTGAGGAATGGGACAACGTTTAGGTGGTGATGAGGATTTCTCAAGGAGTGAGAAAATGCCATTCGAAATCATCTGAGGTACATGGTTCCTGATATACAGGGGGTTTCAGAAAAAATTAGGAAATTTCAAATGACCATAATTCAGGAAATAAAAGAGCTAATCCGATGATTTTCGTATGAACAATGATACAGTGAGTACGAATCTGTTTGAACCAAAATTCGAAATAAATCAGATCCGGACTCAGAAATTTCAGTTTTCTGAAATTAGGTAAAAACAACACCCTGTATGCGGGTTTTAAATTTTTTTGACTTCAGATTCTGAGAGAGCAGGAAAAATACATTCGAACTCAACTGTCATCCCGAATGATACAAATTTCCCTCCTTTCTATGGCCCTTCGAATGTCAATCTTCCGATTTTCGCTGTCGTACAAAGACAATCACAGAGACGTTTCAGTGTTAATGTGTGGTGCGCAGTTATGATAATAATTTAATAAGTCCTGATTTTTTCGAAGAAAGACTCACCGGAGAAATTTATAGAGATTTCCTTATGAATGTTCTTCCTAATTTATTAGGGAATATTAATCAAAGAGGACTTATCTTCCAGCATGATGGAGCACCCCCAAATTTCTCGATTTTAGTGAGAAATCATTTGAACGAGGTCTATCCAAATAGATGGATAGGTCGTGGTGGTCCAAGAGCATGGCCACCTCGGTCCCCCGACATGACACCGTTAGATTATTTCCTTTGGGGACACCTTAAAACTACTGGTGTACGGGCGAGAAATAAATACAAGGAAACAATTAATTCAGCGCATAATAGACGCATGTGACGAAATACCAAACAACCCGAATGTGATAAGGAAAGCAGTTTTGAACTTAATGAAAAGAGCAGATAAAATGTGTAGAAGTTGGTGGTTTTCATTTTGAACAATATTTGAAGAATTAATTATTAATTTTTCAATTTCGCATTTTTTATAATTTTTATAAAAATTTTGATTCGTTTATGATCTTTTTTTTTTACTTATTAGTAACTATCTGAGATTTCATGCTTCTGAAATGTCGAGAAAATAATATGTAAGGAGCGAAAATCGGAAGATTGACATTCGAATGGTCATAGAAAGCAGGGAAAATTTGTGCCATTCGAGATGACAGTTGAGTTTGAATGTATTTTTCCTGCTCTCTCAGAATCTGAAGTCAAAAAAATTGAAAACCGCATGCAGGTGTTTTTTTTTACAAATTTCAGAAAAAATAAATTTCTGAGTCCGGATCTGATTTTATTTCGAATTTTTCATTCAAACAGATTCGTACTCACTCTATCATTGTTCATACGAAAAATCATCGGATTAGCTCTCATATTTCCTGAATTATGGTCATTTGAAAATTTCCTAATTTTTTCTAAAACCCCCTGTATATCAGGAACCATGTACCTCAGATGATTTCAAATGGCATTTTCTCACTCCTTGAGACATCCCTCATCACCACCTAAACGTTGTCCCATTCCTCACCAGACACCCTGTATAGTCGTTCGTTATAGGGTAGTTCCACTGTACTTTTCACATTCTTTCGTCACAATGTGTCTGGAATCAAAAAGAATATCCTGAGATAACAATCGAAATGAATTTTCTAAAGGTAACCACTGTAAATTCTGTAAAATTTCCATGATATTATGAATTATACAGTTGTCTTAGATTCGTATGTAAATAAGGTGGGCCTACTACGAAAGTGCAAAATAACAACTACATAGATAGGTACCTACAAGCGACAACCTCACTACAATAGGCACGAACTATATGAATTTTTTATATCTTAAGGTACGAACTTAGCCGAAAACAAATCAAACAATCAGATACATAATTATATTCCAGAAACTATAGGATATTATGGTTTCACTATGGAGAATAGCTGAGGCTAAATAACTTTGTGAAAAAAAATGGGCCTGTAATAATTAATTTATTACAAAACTTTTATTTCACAAATACAGTGCGCGTCAAATTATGGAACAAATTCATTTTCTCATAATGAAAATATTTGGCAACAAAATCCAGAAACAGGTCAATTTATGTTTACTTTTACCAAAATTTATTCATTTTTGTTAGAACAATGTACCATCCCTATCAACCATCTAAATTTTTGAATAGGGAAAGTGGGTCTTGTGGTACTTTTTTGGCAAGGTCTTTGTATCTTCTTTACAGGCGTGCTAAATTTTCAAGAATTTTTTTTTAATATTCAGTTCAAAGAGGTTTTCAGAGTGTGTCCTTTGTCATGTCATTTACTTTGAGATGATGGTACCTGATGAAATTTGTCGACCATTACACATGAACCAATTACAGAATAACTCAGACAAAGCAGTGTGAATGAAACTAAATATGTACCTCATTGAAAATGGCTATGTCGGATAATGAGAAACAAATGAAACTGTTATTTATGTGAGGACATCTATTTTAAATGCCGCTCCCAGGCTAAAAAGTAAAAATCATAAAAATCGCTTAAAGTGTTCCAAATAACTAACAATATAAAAGAAGATTATAATAGTTATTTATACAACAAGTGAGGTTAAATGAAGGTTATTCATGAGAAGAAAGTTTAAGTTAATTTCTTCGAGTGAATAAACATTTTCAACTCACGTGTCGTATACAAAATAAATATTTCTGAACAAATACTTGGTGGGGTCACAAAAACCGGAGTTCCTGATGCAGAAATGGATATTCCAGCAGAGCCTGGGAAGTCCTCAAACACATGTGCTATAACGACTGAGCGTGTTTCCTTTGGAGGAGATGCAGGTTTCCAGTTCCATTTCAAAATCTTAATAATTGTAATTTTTACTTTAATGATAGAAATGACTGTTAATGTAGAATTTTTGATAAATTTTAATAAAAATACTTTAAAATGAGTTTTAGGTGCATTGTGTGTGGAAAAAATTATTTCCAGAAAGTGAGTGGTGAACATTTTATTCCACTAGTGAATTAAAAAAATTTTAATTCACTCAGTGGATAAACGTCAACTTACCCTTGTTACCATGGGTTGAATATTGTCGTCTTTAAACGTCAAAATGGGATAAATTAATTAAATACAGGCTTCCCTTACTCAATTTAAAGAAAGAACGACCATATTTAAATAAAAGATGGTTATTTCGAGAGTTCTCTCATCCTTTTGGGTTATTTATGTCAGGTACTACTTTCTTTTCTTTGTGCAATGAACAATTTGAAATTCCCCGGAGAGTCAGTAGAACATTTGATATCGTATATTGTGAAAATTTTGTGAGAAAAATTAATACCGAGATTGAAAATAAATGTCTCAAATTCACGAAGTGTTCACGAAGAATTCCTTCATGAATTCTAAAATGTTGGAATAAGTGAGAAATGGACAATTCATTCAATAAAAAAAATGATTTTCGGCAAACCGCCCTTTTTCTTCGAGAAATTTGCATTTCCTGGTCTAGTACGGGAAGTACGTACTAGGACTAGACCGTGAAGTATGATTTGAAAAATACAGTTGATCATTACCAAAGTAACGAACTGACGGCTAACAATTCATATGAAAAAAAAGCTGACAGGAAATAAGTCGTTTCGATAGCTGAAATGTCAGACCAACGTTAATAGTTATTTAATCAACTAAGTTATTGAAGACAAACGACTAAAGGTTAAAAATTCATTGTTCGAGATCATTAGTAGCTCGATTAATAACCGAGTTGATTTTTCCGACGATCTCAATATGAGTTGTGTATGAATTCTTGATTGAAATACATTCTCATTTTGCACAAGACTTACATTTGACATAATAAAATTTCTATGTATCTATGTTTCAGTAGAGTTTTGACATTTCTCGTAGTGCTTCTGAATACTTTGTGAACGGTTGCCATGAGGATTGCACATTAAAATAGCAGAAATTGAGCATTCAAATGGATAATTAATGATGAATTTCGTATACATTGAAATTATCTTTTATTTTGAGATCGACGGAAAAAGATCTCTTATAACAGGATCGTTCAATAATGTTAGGCCTCTATTTGGGTTTCGATAACTCTTAATTATTATTCTTTTGCTTCAGAGTCACTACTCCGTGAAATCCTGTGCCTCAGTATGCGGTCTTGGAACCGATAATTGCCTGATGGTACCATCAGACATCTATGGCCGTATGATTCCATCTGAATTGGAGCGATTGATCATCGAGAGACGCAATCGGGACACATACCTTTCTTCGTTTGTTGTACCGCTGGAACCACCGTCTTGGGTGCCTTCGACCCCATCAATGAAATAGCTGATATATGCCATAAATATGGACTATGGCTACATGTCGATGTAAGTTTCTTGTGAATCTGAGGTATAAGTTCATATGTATTTCTCTACTCGGTGTCGTAGAAGAATTTTTGTACATACAAACCGATTGAAACAACCAGGCAACGATGAAAAATGAAATCAATATTCCCAGACGGTGGCAATAATGTGAATCTGGAATTAGAGAAGAGTTGTTCGAATTAAAGTCAACGAGCCGTAGGCGGGTGGCCCAAATTACCGAGTCAATATTAGTCATTATACGCGAGTAGTATAGTTAGGTAGTTATAGTTTAAAAAGGGATTACAGTTCACTGCGACCTCAAGGTCTATTGTGCCCCCTTACAGAGCTGTTCTGGTCACACGTTTACAGCTTGCCTACCAGTTCCAGAAATCTAATGAAATCCAATATCTGTGAAGGCTTCAACGAGGCTAGTTCCTCACTCTTACAAGTTTCTCGCCCAAGGCATTGTTTCCTTAGGCTGGGGGGTTGCTTCCTCCTCTCAACAGAACCTACACTCGTCAGTGTCCGATAATCCCATCCTCAAGATGTGTTTCCTGAGTGACAGTGTCCTGTAAGAAAGCTAGTGAGGAGGTGTAATTGTTTCTTACCAAGATCCACATATCTTTCGGATCTTGCTGTTTCAAAGTTCCCAAGGAATTAGGTACATATACACATATAGGTACATTTACCTATACCACAGAAGGGTTCTCTTTGGCATGTGTATTGGCTCCTTCGTTTCCTTTGATTCCCGAATGGCCAAGAACCCAGATTAAAAGGACCTTATTTTTCTTGCCTACCTCATTGAGTTTGTTCCGGCACTGCCAGATCATCTTTGAGTCGATGACGTAGGAGCTCAGTGCTTTAATAGCAGTTTGACTGAGTGTATGGCTATATTGCACTTCTGATAGTTTCTTTCTAGATTTATATCTAGACATCTTTCAATAGCTAAGATTGAATGAATCAGATCAGGACTAGAAAATTTTCAGACTTCTTCTATTTTCATGAATATTGGAACAACCTGTACGTGAACATTATATATATTTTTTTATTTTCGCAACCACAAAGAATCAATTAATGAAAAAAAATCAAAATCTCTGCTTGGCACGGTCATACAGGGTGATCAAGAAGTGATCAAAAAACATTACCTCATGGGTGAAATTCCAAAGTTCAATAACTCTTAAACTATTCGACCGACTTATTTCAAATTTGCGAGTTTGGTCACCCTTTACGATTGCCATCTTTTCTTATTTCTGGAATTGAATAAATCGGATCTGGGCTAGAAAAATTTCAGACGTTCTCCATTTTCGTTCATATTGGATCACCCTGTACGTGTGCATTATGTCTTTTTTTCATTTTCGTAAACACAAAAAAAAATATTTGATGAGATAAATCAAAAATTTCTGCTTGATTCAATTTGCTGTTTTTTGTTTTTTTCATTATCCAGTTTGTTGGTTGAACGTTTCTTCGAATGAATCAGTTTCATTAGTGAACATTTTTCTTCTTGATTTGATTTCTTAATCTTAACTCTCTACTTAAAAATAGGTATTCGTTTCAGTCATAAAAGCGTAATGTCACACACAGGCTGATCCGATATCACCGGAGAAAGTCTTAAATTTTCTTGTTCGGTTCTGTTTTTTCAATTAAAGAAAAAATTAATTAACCCATTAAAGCGGAGTTTTTTCACACAGTAGAAATGTAAAATCAAGAAGATATATTACTCACAAAGCATTAAGTAACTAAAAAAAAGACTTTTGAAAAAAATTTATTGAAAAAAAAACAGAGTTTCAACATGTGACCATTTGGTTACACTAGGTCATTTTATTACTGTCTGTGAAAAATTTAAAAACACTCGACACATATTCCAACATCACATTTTTGACACTGAGTACGGCCGACCGATGAACATCCTCTCCTGCGCACCTTCTGCGTTTCTTGTTTGGTACGGGTATGACAAGATGATTTATTCTGTCATACCTAATATCATCTGAAATTCTGTTTAGGGTTAAACTATTTTTGTTAGTCGATGGCCTACCAGTTCTTATAGGAGGATTACCATATTTATTCAGGTAAGTATTGCTATTCACGCCGAAAATTTAAGTTTGTTATGGGCCTTCCAGAACACTTGTACAGAACCCACGCATTTTGTAATGCCGCATCAATTAGCCAGGTAAGAATTGGCCAATACCACTTTTTACTACGAATACCTATTCGATATCTGGATAAATCTTCGTCCATTCGATCTGTACCACCCATGAATTTATTGTACATCGCCACTACATTTGGACGTGGTACTTGTATATTTTTCTTTTCTTTTTGTGAATAACGTCTCACCTGCTGAATTGGATTTATTCCAAATGAAGTAGATGCCATCGTTACGACTGCATTGTCCATCCATCTAGTCACCATTATGCCGTCTTCCTTGTCAATTTTTGCAACAAGATGTCCTCGTGTGTTTTTTGCCATTGCCTTTTTATTTATAACGGGAAAATCTGTTGGGACTCGATTTTCTCTTATAGTTCCTGTAACGCCATATCCCCTTTTTTCAAATACACTAATAAATTGAAGCTAGTGAAAAGATTGTCTAGGTATATTTGATAGCGGAGATTTTTTTCATTCAAACTGTCTAACATCGAAATAAGAGGAGTAGCAGCTTTTCCAAACGCAGCTTCGTAATGATCATTCGAATTTGGATTTTACCCTGATTAATGTCAAAGTTAACCAAATAGCTATTCTCCGAATTTAGACACCATACTTTATAACTGAATCTAATCGGTTTCCCTCTAATAAATTGTTTGCAATGATGACGTCCATAATATTTGACCATTGATTCGTCGTAATCATGTTTCAGTTGGTTGATAGTACTTCAGAAATGAACTTTGAAGCCTATTCACAATTGGTCTCAATTTCCACATTTTGTCATGGGGTCATTTTAGTATTATCTGCGCAATATAAAAAGCGCATTATAAGAAAAAACCTATCACGACGCATTGCTTGTTTTATCAATTCATTAGCCATATCACTTCCGGAATCCCAATAACAGCGCTTTCCAGGAAGAATATTGTACCCAGATATTATCATTATTCCCAAAAAACATTTTAATTCTTCCAGGGTAATTTTCGGATCGGGGCAATTCAAAAAAGGGCATATCTTTTCGATTCTTCCAATATATGCATGAGCATATCATAATCAAAGAACAGCTCAAAAATTTCAGCTGGCGATAAATCTCTGAACTGTGAGTAGTCTGGTTTTGGAAATCTCGAAAAATGAATAAGATCACCATCAATCCATGTTCGGTTGGTGTACTTCTTTCCTTTCAATGATTTCAAAAAATCATTTTCAGAAGATTCATCATTCTGGAGCATTTCATCATTTTTCACAGCATCTACTGGAATTTCTTCATTATCCTCAGACTCTACTACAGCTATATCTTCTACACGGGCGCTAGAAGATGCATGTGATCTTCTGCCATCCGAATTACGAATTTCAGCACTGGCAAGTAACTGACGACGTGACAAATTATCTACCAATCCGCCCTCATCCTCGTCGGCTGAATCCTCATCAGTTAAAACGTTGGCATCTGGAGGAGATATATATATGTCTGGTACCTCATAATCATCGGCGTAAACCATATCTAATGCTTCTTGAAGCGAAAACCCTTTTCTGAAAAATAAAATCAAAAAATCGATCACATTGACCTAGTGTGACCATACGGTAACATGAACGTTTACTCGCGAGCAACAAAGTCATTTTTAGGTTAGATGATATAACACTTGTTTTGGGTTGTAAACTAACTGTTCATCTACCTAAAATTTATGTATAAACACTTTAACTATTAACGGGATTATATGAAAAAATACTTACACGAATCTGGGTTCCATATTTTTAACAAACACTCGTACTCTTCGATTTTAAAATACAGGCACTGGTTTGAAACTCAATTGTGAGAAACGCCACTTACAGAAATAATTGCTAGAGACATATAGCGTCAAGAAATCCAACTAAAATGAATATTGGCAAAAGTGCTCATTTGAGCAGTCTTTCAGAGAGGGCGTGTTGATGTGACCAAATGGTTACATAAGGCTTTGATGGGTTAAGGCAGCCAGGAAGGGTAACAAAACTATAGAATTTGAAATAATATTTATTGTAAAGTATAGATTCATTCGAGGGAATGTTTATTGATCGCCCTGTATAAAGGTGCCCAGCAAAGATTTAGAATTTTCATTATGACTTGATTCTTTGTGGTCACGACAACGAAAAAAACATAATGTTCGCGTACAAAGTGTTTCAATATTCACGGAAATAGAGAACGTCCCAATTTTTTCTAGTCGGAATCTGATTTATTCTGTTTCAGAAATATTGAAAGATGGCAATCGTAAAGGGTGACAAAACTTCCAAGTTTGAAATCATTCGGTCGAATAGTTTGAGGGTTTATTGAACTTTGAAATTTCACTCAAGAAGTAATGTTTTTTGATCACCCTGTGTGACCGTCACAAGCAGAGATTTAAAATTTTTCTCATTAATTGAATCATTGTGGTTACGAAAATGAAAAAAACCATAATGTTCACGTACAGGGTGTTCATTTCAAGCATTACATTTTGTAAAATAAATCAAAAAGTTGTTCAAGGATCTCATGAGAACACTAATAAAAGTCTCAGGAATAACTATATTCCTATGATTTAAGGACAAAGGCCTTATTTGTATCACCTCAGCTAATTCCTCACGACTTGTTTCAAACTCATAACAAACTTTAATAGGCATATGTTTTTCCAGGCTGCTTGGGGCGGTGGACTGCTCCTCTCCAAAAAATATCGTCATCCACGTTTGACCGGAGTTGAGAGGTAAGTTACTAATATATTCCCAACTTTTTTAATCTCGCAAATCCAAAGCTGCTATAACCGTTACGAACTTGCGATGTGACCTGCTCCTGATTTATTACGCTGAACGCTTTTGTTCTGAGGCATAAGGTTTTGACTAATTGCTGTGGTGTGCTTGACAGCTTGATTTATAGCGTTCATAGTGGCTTCGGTTTCTAACAATGGAAATTAGCGTTGGTAATTCGCTTTGAGGGTATTCTGTGAGAATTCAATGACGAAAATCGTTGACGGAGGAGAGCACTTTACAAAAGCGGCGAAGAAAATCCATTAATTGGTGTTGGGACTTCTAATTTGAATTGAAAAAATCACAATTGTTAGGTCTGCAGATAGTCCAGTAGTTCAGGAAATGTAAAAAATTCGCGAAAATTTTGGACTTTTTCCAGTTTGTTGCTTATAACTCTCAAACAAAGCATTTTAGCAAAGAGGCCATCAGTACAAACTTAAAGTAGACAAAATTTCCTGCAAGAATGTGCTATTACTTTCATTAATATCTGAAATGGGATAAGAAAAAAATGACAAACAAAAAATGCTTTGCCTTTACGGAGGCTAACCTAACAATTTTTGAAACATAGATTAATTGAAAATATTAATCATCGAAATGAATAATTATCCCAGTCCGCCTGAAGAAGGTTTTGTGAGCCTATAAATTGAAGATTGTATTAATTTCGATGATTACTATTTTCAATTTATGTTTCAAAATACTTTAGTTAGTGAATGTTTATTTGATTCGTTAAGGGCGAAAAATATTTCGGCAGTGTATACTTTGTGAAGGACTCTTGTTAGATGGATCACAGGTGGCTGTAGATAAACTTAAAGGGTTACAGTATTTCATAGAGTCAAGTAAAAAACGTAACGATGGAAAAGTAGTTTTATTAAAACGAGCTACCACGGTCATCTCATCATATATTTAATTCTTTATTTTGTAAACATTTTCACTCATGGTTTATTAGAAAAATTATTTTGTTTTTGTTCATTTGTATAAAAACCTCTATCTACAAAGTGGTAAGACCTGAAGCTTGTTCTTAACGCACCCCCCGACGTAGACGGGACATTCTTCTCTGTCCATTTTACCTGGACAGGTGAAACAGGTCGATTTTTGATGTCAGGGTGGCATGTTCTGGAATAAAAGCTCTTTTCTACTATAGCAACCTCCTGTAGAGGGTTGACACCACAGCAATAATTTGAATAGGGAAAGTGGCTAGTTATGAAGCACAAATGTATACATCGATTCAAATTTGTATGAACATGTGGTTTGTGTTCTATAAAGTGGAGTTAGGAGGTAGCTTCATGCGAAGACTTTCTAACATTTTCACATTGTTCCCGATCAGCCATTAGTTGATCAATTAGGGCTACTTGATCATTTTCAACCGCACGAGTGCGATTATGTTATGTTAATGTTAGCAACTGATATTGTTATCTCAAATTTATACAAGGTGTTACATAATAGTATGTTACAACTTGAGAGGGTGAATCTACATATAATTTTAATAAAAAAAGTTTATATGAACATGGGTCCGTGAAAGCTTCGTTACGGAGCTACAGGGTGTTGAAATTTCCAAAAAAAATTATTTTTCTTCATAACTCCTGCAGTTTTTGAGATATTCAGTCCAAATTTGCAATGCGAACTATTTTCAACAGTCTCCATCATTGCACGTCGTGAATCTCAACTAGAATCTACAAGGTGTTTTCTTTTCCGCAGCCATGTCTCGTTTTTCCCCCTTAAACTTTTTTGAGGTACGCCACTGATCAGCGTAAAATCAATTTTTGATATATTTCTTCAATTCGAAAACTTCTTTGACTTCTGTAATTGAAAAAGTGAAGAAAAAGAGTAAAAAAATATTGAATTATTGATTGTATGCTGATATTGAATGAGCTTAAGTGAGTCTCAGAGCTATCAAAATGAAAGCAAATTTGGGCATACCTATCGAGTACCTATTTCTATTTTTTTTTGTACACCACTGGAAAAAATTAAGGATCAAAAAAAAATTCCAAATTTTTCGGCAATTTTCAACATGCCGTAACTTTGAGAGGATGGTCTTACAAGAAATTTAAAAAGAGGAAATTGTAGCTCCAAGTGTCTAGTGTTTGGATTAGAACTTCAAAAAATTTAAGTTTCAGTGGTTTTCGAGTAATGATTGAAAAATCAGCAACAAAAAAATTCTCAAAATTTTACCACTTTTTTTTCTTGTCTACTAGCGTGGAAATTTAATTTTTGCATAATCGTTATAATGATAGGATACTTTGTTAATTCAGCTTTAATTTATTTTTTATTGACCTCAATACGTCCACTTCTCGCCGAGATATCGGTCTTCAAATGGAAAAGGATCCATTTTTTATCCGTTATTAAATTAATAAAAATTTATTTGTTAGTTTATTTTATTTTCTTTTTTGAAATTTATGTACTATCTGTAATTAAATTGTGGAAAAAGCACGAGAAAATTATTTTTTGCCTTTTTTGAAGATTATGAGCTTCTCAGAGCAAAAAACGTGATACTTATTTTTTTCAAAAATTCAATCGAGTCAAACAAAAAAACGGCTCGCTGGATTGAGTTGACTCTTCGTAAGGATTTTATCAACATATTGAACTGTGAAAGTCACACTTAACATTATTGGTTTCCTCAACATTTTCGATCCAGCGGTAGATTTTCCAAGAAACCACCAAAAGCCCTTTTTTTGTTAAATTTTTAAATTGATGCGACATGAAGAAAAAAAAAATTCTATGAATAAGCAATGGTTGTTCATTAATCGGAGTTCATTTAAGGTCTTGAAACCCTCCTTCAATTTTCTGTGCGATCATTGGTTGCTGAGAAATCGATAATCAAAGACAAATGGATCCTTTTCCATTTGAAGACCGATATCTCGGCGAGAAAAGGACGTATTGAGGTCAATGAAAAAATAAATTGAAGCTGAATTAACAAAGTATCCCATCATTATAACGATTATGCAAAAATAAAATTTCCACGCTCGTAGAAAAGAAAAAAAAAGTGGTAAAATTTTGAAAATTTTTTTGTTGCTGATTTTTCTATCATTACTCGAAAAAAACTGAAACTTAAAATTTTTGAAGATCTAATCCAAAAACTAGACACTTGGAGCTACAATTTCATTTTTTACATTCCTTGTACGACCATTCCTCTCAAAGTTACGGCATGTTGAAAATGGCCGAAAAAATTGGAATTTTTTTTGATCCTTTAATTTTTCCAGTAGTGTAGTTTGCGAATAACATTCAATCGTTTGAAATTTTTTTTCTCGAAAAGTTTAGATACGAAAAAATTACAGGAGTCAAAAAGTTGCTAAATTAAACGAATATATCAAAAATTGCTTGCACGCTGACCAGTGGCGTACGGCAAAAAAGTTTGAGAGAAAAAAGGAGACATGGCTCCAGAAAAGAAAACACCCTGTAGATTCTAGTTAAGATTCAGGACGTGCAATGATGGAGACTGTTGAAAATAGCTCGCATTGCAAATTTGGACCGAATATCTCAAAAACTGTCGGAGTTATGAAGAGAAAACCAATTTTTTAGAAATGTCAATACCCAGTAGCTCCGTAACGAAGCTTTTGAGGACCCATGTCTATATGGATTTTTTTCTTGAAATTATGCGATTATAGATTCATCTCCCTCAGTTTTGACATACTATTATGTAACATGTATCGAAACGCGTGTAATATTTACTATTCAATTCCATTTTTTGACCAAGCTGAATCTCTCAAACTAGTGTAAAAAACAAAAAAAGCACTTCTATGCTGAAAAATGTAAAACTTCACGGAAAAGACACCAGTTGTCAGATTCAACACTATAGTGTTGTCCAATCACGGAATGTAAAAGGCAACCCTCGAATTATCTTTGTAATATATGTTGATAGTTCACAAAAGAAGAACTACAAATTCTATGTAACTATCTTCTATAAGATGGACATCTATGACGGCAGGTGGACAGAACCACACTGTCAAGTGACACGAGAACTGTAAGACTCTTGTAAATATATAAAACCAAAATAAAAATAACTTAAATATTAATGAGTTGTATCATTAAAACAATCTTTAAACGAAGTCTTTCGATTTCGATTCCTGGATCGTGATGTTTAAGAAAAGTTTCGATCTTGTGGATCTTAGATTCCAAAAAAATTCCATTTTGAAACCCTGAGGTAAAGCAGCGTTATATCACAAAAACTTTTCATACAGAAACTTTTCCAACATTTTTCTCTGGAAGCTCTGAGCTATAAATAAGTTCTGAAGTGCCTAAAGTGCAGACTTCTGTCTAGCCTTCCAACGGGTGTGTAATCCCCGATTACATGGGAATCTGACAGATGGTTGTCGCTCTGAAATACAAGGCGTCGTGAACATCCAAATCCTGTCCTAATTCTGCGAAGATCGTTGAATCAATGATGTTCATCTGTCGGAGATAGAGGTCATTAGTCCCCGTCTCTGATCTTTTAGGGACTGAAAATGATGCATCTACCATCTGAAAAAGGCAAGAATGGCACATTATAAACTTTGCCGCATGCCTGGACGCGCCGCACCAATACTAGAGCATATTTCAAACATTTCAACGTGAAGATATTACTTGTATTTGAGTATGTAATTTGTATTCGTTTTGACAGTTTCAAGCTCCTGAATTGTTCCAATAATAATAATAAACGGTTGTTACCTTCTCCTCGATTTCAAAAATTATCTTTTTGACAGACAAATAAACAATGAGTAGATATAAATAAAAATTTATGAAAGGCCCTGAGCAGGAGCTTTTGAGCTCTCGTTCTTTGATGGAGCAATAATACTATCACCACAAAATTTTATATGGGCCTTGAGATTGATACTAAATATAAATGCATTATCTCACCACAATCGGGATAATAATCTGGAAATTTCTCACAAAATGAAACATGTAAAAAATAAATAATTTAAAAAATTATCTATTCAATCGAATCGGATATCCTTTTATGGAAATAAAAAGATTCTTCTCTTCAATATTCCGATTGAATTTTGTATTGTTATGTTATCACTATGACCACAACATTTTGCACAAACATTCAGTATATCAATCTTCAATCACAAAATAAATTTCACTCGAATCGAATACAGTGGAACTTCCCTATAACGAACGTCTCTATAACGAATTTCGTACAAGACATTGCACCTTGAATCCAAATTCCATGTTGAAAACACCCTCTAAAGCGAGGCAAATTCTCTCTATAACGAAATATTCAAAGAACATCACTCTCTGAATGGGTATTGGTAAGAAGGTATAAGGGTGGGTTTTTTCCAAAATTTTTCCGGACGTACGTAATAAATCCCGACCTTAAACTAAATCATTACGGGTGGCAGAGATATCCTTTTGAAACAGTTTTAAATACACCCCTGGCTGTTTGGTTTCAATCTAACCATTACGCTAGTATATATATTCTTTTGAATTGAGAGCTAAAATAATAAATATATGAAACAAAAAGTCCCTAGCTGAGGTTGGTGCAAAACGGGGTACCGTAACATGGGGATACTTTGAATCCTAGGGTTAATTTGATCGAAACTTAGTTATTACTTGAAACTATTATAATGCTGACATCTTTGTGCACCCTCAAAACTATCAGCTCAGTCGGCAGCAGTGATGGTGTGGTTAGTCAATTAGGACGATTCAGGCGATGAGGAAGCACATGCGTGTGATTAGCTCATTTATTTCTGACGGAACCATTTCGTTGCATTTATTTCATCTCGAAAACTTACCATCTACAACAGTAAGTTATGAATACAGATTGTCACTTTACTTGTATTTTTCCTGTCATGTATTTGGTAGTGCTATTAGTGGACATTCAAATCTGGATTTCAATTGGTTTATATTTTGAGACATATTTCATTCAGGGGGCAAGTTTGATCAAGACCTGGGGAAACATTGGTCAGGTGATCAATGTTGCCCCAACACGTATATCTCGATGAATAAAACACAAAAATAACTAGTTGTTGTTATTATTTTTTTCAGAAATGCCTCGCATGCATAAAAGAGTACTCGGAAGTCGGTTGTACCTCGATTATACCCCTGAAAAATTTGAAGAAGCGGTACTACAAATAGTTGTTGACGGCACTTTCAAATAGGAAAAACTTCAAACTTATTGCTGACAATGTATCCGTGATTAAAAGAGAAGATATTGTCGAGATTCAGGCTAGTCCTTCTGAGGAATATGACTCCGATTTCAATTTAAACTATAAATTTGAAACTGACATCGCGGTGGTTGAAGTTTGAATATTTTTTTACAATTTTCCTTCATTTTTTTCTTAACATGTATAAATAGTTCCTTTTCGGTATTTGATAGTTTCTGTGCCTTAGTTTAGGTCATTTTATTCTAACGGAATTCATATTCCATAATATTTCAATATATTTTGCGATGAAAGTTTGTTTTAATTTCATAAATATTCCCGCATATTGAAAATTAGCTGGTTATACTTGAGGTATGAACATCTAATTTGTTTCTCTACTTCCATTGATCGTTATATTGGGGTAACTTTCGTATTCCGTATAAAATGCAAGTGTGATCAAAGTATCCCCAAAATCAGTATATATTTGATCACTCAGTTTTAATTTTTTTCTGAGAAAATCGTTCATTTTTCAGATCTCGTATTTCTAGAATATGTTTGAAGGGTGAAACCGATTATTGTCGTGTTTAAATAATATCTCTATTCGCAAAAAAAAACAATGTTATTCGGGATCGAAGATGAAAACTGATCAAAATATCCCCATGTTACGGTACCATACTATTCTGTCGTATGATACCAGAGCACAGGGAAAAACCTCAGTAGAAAAAACCCTGCCTCGCCGTTTTTACAAAATGGTAACTTAAAACAACTATTCGAATAAATACCTTCAATATTCAGAAACAAAATATGTAATTCTTGCTCTTGGGCCAGGAGGGTGTTTTAAACCAGGTCTGACGTTCCAAGTGATGATTTTCGAATCTTCTGTTCTTCTAAGATCGCTACAGGACCCTACTGAAGGGTAATCATCTCCCATAGATTTAAATAGTGATATTCATTCTAAATATCGAATTAAATTTCGGATAATGATAAAAAACGTGTGACAAACTTATGTCAAACTGACATAATATAATATAATCTATTGTTAAGAAGCTTAAATTTAGGTCATATTTAGTTAAAGTTAATGGCAAAATGTATAGACGCAATTCAGTTTTTATAAAAAATATAATGCTCCTTCATCAGCAGATGCTGAATTCCATTATTACAAATACAACGATTTTGATTTCGATGAAACTAATAATAATAATAGAAATATTGATAAGACTGCTGAAAATTCAAATAACTCTGGTTGTTCATTGGCAATAGGATTACCTATTACAACTAGGTCAGGAAGAATAGTAAAAAAACCAGAAAGATTGAATTTGTAGGTTTTTTTTCTGTATTTTTTTGTTCTCAATAATTTATGTATTTTTGTGGTTGCACCACAAATTATTTTCAGAAATGTATTGGTTTCGTTGTGATAGAATTAACTTTTATTTTCTTGTATTTAAAACTTAAGGAGGAGGATGTTAGGTTAGTAGCATTTTGTAATTCATAAAATAATATTCTATGCTTGAGCTGTCATGCGACGCCATTATTATTACTACTGACGCGTTGTTGTATGAGCTAGAATAAATTGTTAATACATGCTTATTTATTTATTATTGGATCCAAACATAATAATATACCTAATAATTACGCTAGTGTGAAAGTTGTACGAAAATGTCGAAAAGGAAGTGCGTAGGTAAGTGCTTAAATTTATCAGTGAAGTCAACCGCGACATTGCTGACTATAGAAACAAATCTTCTGTATGACGAAATTTCTTTATAACGAATTTTTTCGCGAATTTAGCGCTTTCGTTATAGGGAAGTTATTACAACTGAATTTTCTATGGTTCTATTTTCACAATGGCCACAAAATTTGGCTTGAGACTCGAGTTGAGACTTGTTATGAGCATTTTGCAATTGGCCGCAAATTTCTTCCGTTTGGTTTCGTTTTGTACGAGATATAGAGAAACAAAACATCCTGTACGATTAGGCATTCGGGAACCGAACTTAACCTGAAAATTTCAAGTCTCAAGGATATTCCTTCGAAAGCTATCGTGTTAACGGACGGCCGGTCCCACTGACAGAAATGAATTTGACCACGGACTCTCGTCATCAGGGAGTCGAACTCTATAGTTTGAGACCATTTTAGGCTCAAAATTCGAAAACTACAGACATTGGGACAAAACGATAAAGCAGTCGTTTGAGAAGAACGAGCGCTAATAACATTCAGAAAACAGAAATTGAAATTCAGAATAGATCATTCAATTTCGGAAGGACGAAATTGAAATTTATATTAGGAAGTTGAAATTCAGAAAAACAAAGTTGTAATTCAGAAACGACAAATTGAATTTCAGAAAAAGAAATTAAATTGATAAGAAATCAATTCATAACTTATCAATTAAATTTCAGAGAATTTATCACAAAGGTAGTAAGCAGGGGTAAAATCTATGAATCCTACTTCCGAATTAAATAATACTAATCTGAAATTCAAAATACTGTTTCTGAATATGAAGTTGTTATTCTGAAATTCAATTTTTTACATTTTACTTTATCAGAATGACAATTGGAACAGGTGTAAACTTGATGATTTGTATACTAGTAGATATTATCCATTTCCAATAATTTTAAGAAGTGAATTGCCCATTTCAAGTACTCAACGAAGTGAACGGAACATTTTATATAAATTTCAAGCTTGAGTCTATCCTCGATACCTTTTTTCTTTTTTTATGGAGGGAAAATCCCCATTGACTGCACCTCTACTGCCCTTCTATAAAATCAATATCCTGTTCCCTCCCTTCAAGCCCCATAAACAGCCGATAATCTCTAAAGTGTGCCCTAATTTGCATCAAAACTACTTATGGTGAGAAAACACTTTGCGGCCTAGGCCCTTAGGGTGTAGGGCTTTCAATTGACTTTATATTATACGAAGCCGGAGCCGAGATAACTTCGTATTAAAACAAACATTACGTCGGGGGAGATTACCACTCTGAACCTACGTGAATTTGAATAATTAGGGACCTCGGTAGATTTGGATTTATCATTTTCAGATGAAGCGTCTCCAGAACCGAAGAGTGAAAAAGATAATTGTTTAATTTCCGAGAATTTTTCCCTCTTGTCGGAAATCTCATGTGAATTGAGTACAATTGTAGCAAAATTATAGCGAATATTCATTTTTCTCTCCTGAAGAAATCGAATTGATGGAGTGCAGTTGTCAAAACATAATATAGCAAATATTTTCCTCCCGTTAAAAATGAAGCGAAAATTTTCCTCTTGCAAAGTTCATATGGTCTATATCCAACGCGATTCCATTGTACGTCAATTTGAGAAGTAATATCAAAGACATTATCGAAAATTTAAGAGAGCCCTGAGCACGTGCTTTTGAGCGCTCGTTCATTGGTGGAGGAATGTGTGCAATTGTTGCTAAATTAAGCAAATATTTTCCTCTTGCACTGTTAATATCTATGACCCATATGCAACGCAATTCCATTGTACGTCAATTTGACTAGTAGTTAAAGGCATTATCAAAAAGTTGAGAAATCCCTCAGCACGTGTTTTTGAGCTCTCGTTCATTGGCTATTACCTCAAAATATTGAATAGGACCTGAGATTGATACCAAATATATGAATGCAGTCGGAATTATACTCTGGAAATTATTCAAAAACTTGACAATTAAAAAAATTAAATTCTATGGTTCTGGTGATGCGCTCCTCTTGAAATGTTGCATGAACATTCAGTATATCAATTTTCATACACGAAATAAATTTCACTCTAATCGGATAGCTTGTTACGAAAATTCTTTTCCATATTCCAATTGATTTTTCTATGGTTTTGTTTACACTATGGCCACAAAATATTGCATGAGGCTTATTATTAGCATCTGACATGTAGCCGAATGTGGTCATATTTTATGGAATAGCGAGTACGATTTGGCTGGTTAACGAACTCAACCTAGGCATTTGGGAACCGAATTCACCCTGAAAATCTCAAGTCTCTAGGACAATCCCTTCGAAAGTTATCGTGCTAACGGACGGCCGGCCTCACGGACAGAGCTAAATTTGACCACGGGTTCGACATCAGGGAGTCGAAGCCTATCGTTTGAGACCGATTTCGGCTCAAAATTCGAAAATAACAGACATTTGGGCAAAACGATACACCACTCGTTTAAGTGGAACGAGCGCTCCAAAATATTTCGTTTTGGTAGTGCTTCTTTACAAGCTATTGAAGGAGAAGTTTCGGTAAACGAAGCAAATAACACAAAACATAACAGAAAATACGTGTAGCGTCAGTTTAGAAGCTTCTGCGCTCAGAAATATTATATTTTGGAGGTAAAAACGCAAATTAATGTTTTGGTAAAAATATTAACAAGAAATTCATGTTACTTTTAAACATAACTTCATTAGTCTGAAAGATTTGCTAATAAGCGAAAAATGATTGAATTGAAATCTGAAAATTGTTAGGAAGAATTGGAAATGAAAATTTCAACTTCATGCCTTGAAAGGATTGTACGCATTTACCAATTTCAACGAATAAATATAACTTGATAATTCATTCCGATTTTTATTTTCATTTTAGGGCCGATTCTGTAACCTGGAATCCACACAAACTCATGGGAGCTTTGCTACAGTGCTCGACGATACACTTCAAAGAAGACGTAAGTATCATTAAGAAGGAAATAAAAGATTTTTCTATATATGCATATATTTTCCAGGGACTATTGATGAGTTGTAACCAGATGTCAGCAGATTACCTCTTCATGCAAGACAAGTTGTACGACATCCGCTATGACACTGGCGATAAAGTCATTCAGTGTGGTCGACATAACGACATCTTCAAGTTGTGGCTTCAGTGGAGAGCTAAGGTATTCATATATTATTAAAAAAATCTGAAAAACTCAGTCATTTCTGATTCATAAAAGACTGATTAATTCCCTGTAACACCTAAATGGCTTTTTCTGAAATTTATTTTAATTTCGCTTTTAAAGATTCTTTCTTTTCGTGTCGAAGACCGATCCTGAAATTTCCCCAGCTAAAATTACGTTAAGATACAGTTTTATCACTTTTTAAGCAAGTATAAAATTAATGAGTTTTTAAATAGTTTAAGATATCTGCTACATACATACCTGCACTTTCTGTAGTCTACTAGTTAGTTCGAACAATCTCATTTTTTATGCAATTCTTACCTTAGCAAGTTATATTATAACTCTCGCTTTGCTTATAGATAGGTACTTACTATTACTTCATCATCATGAGTTTGGCTCCCTCACTTCGACAAAAGAAGTTCCACATGCTTAATTTCAATTCGCGTTTTCATCAAAATTTCCATACTACCAAATACCATACTATAATTTATCCACCCTCAAATATAGTTATCTGAGAGGATTAAATCATGTGAAGCTCAAAGAAGAAGAAGTAAATACTTCTTCCTCTGAGGGTCTGCCGATGCCGAATGATTTATCCCTCAGAAATAACGAATTATAAGAAGATAATCTTCAATAGTAAACACGCATTATTTCGATTGAACGAATAATAATCCTGCATTTCTAAAAGTTCCAATTTGAAAACGGTTAACGTTCTCGATGTCCCAATTATGCCTTTTTTATGCATTTCGATTCGTTAGTCTGTGATATTCCGTAAAACTGGATCATCTCCACATAATCGAATATTATTAAGATTAATTGAATAGTCTCTATCTCCAAAATTTCATTTTGATTTCTGAAACAGTCAGAAGAACCAATATCTTTCAATTCATTCAGGCATAAAAAATGAAAATGCTGAACAAAAAATTTAAGAAAAGCCCCGAGCAGAAGCTTTTGAGCGCTCGTTCATTGGTGGAGCAATAAGATCTCAAAATTTTATATGGGACTTGAGATTAATACCGAATATATAAACTTAGAATCTCAGCACAATCGAAATTATATCGTCACAGAAAAATAGTAATTTTTTCTGTGACGGGAAAAAATTTGAAAATTTTATATCTCTTGACACGTCACAAACTATAACTTTTTAAGAAATCACTTTTTCCCTGTCAAAAAGTGAGCGTATATGTAGCCGGGTAAAAATACTCATTTTTTTCCCGGGGAAAAAGTTATTTAGTGAAATAGTTATTTTTGTATTAAGTACGTAAAATGAGTGTTTTTTTCATGGCATATGAGGGTGCTAATTTTTGGCAGAAACCGCAGGTCGAGGCTAAAAATTCACTCGAATGTGCCATGAAAACACGAAATTTTATACGCACGAAATACAAAAAATAAAAAAGACTTTTTTTAACGGTTAAAAAAAGTAATCATTTACGCATCCATAGTGATGAAGAAAAGTCAAGTTTTTTTGACAGTTGTACAAAAAGTTATATTTCTTTCACTATAAAATGATCGTTTTTCCTGTCACAGAAAAAATAGTGTATTATACACGGGTTAAATATTAGATTTTAGCTCTCGGTTTTTTGTCTCCCTCCGCTTCGCGTCTTGACCTCGAGCTAAAATCTAATACTTTTTTCCTTGTATAATAAAATAATTCTTCATAAAAACTTGGAATATTATGTGCAATCAACATTTTGTCCAAGTTTTATTGCGAATATGATTTGAAATTTAGACTATTCAAAAGAAGACACTCTGTGAATTACCGAAATAGTTTTATTAGATCAAGGAATAACTCTTATTTCATAATTTTCATTATATCTATATAAAATACACTTTAAATACTAATTTTTTTTTCACTTTAATATTCAGGTCAATCAGTTGTTGTTTCATCGTTGGAGATATATTTACTACTGGCGGTTTTTATCTTGAGCTTTTTGACATTCAGGAGAATCTTGAAAGCATTAGGGTTGAGGTCATCTGTTTTGGAATTCCTGAAGACTATTTCTTTGAGATTTTGCAGCCGTTGAAAACACCTTGTGGCAATTCACCAAGACTCGTTCTGACTATTTCGATTTTCTTCAGTTGGCTCATGAAAGTGAATGAATTTGCTTCAATTTTTTGGTAGTTATATTACTTGAGTTTTAACTCTTTCGCATGAGAGTTTTGTGCGAGGAAAGAAGAAGGTTGAAGTATATAATTGATTCAATGGAAAACTTAAAATATTTTGTGCAATCCAGAATTGTCGAATTGAAGAATAACCATCAACATTCTGACCATGTTTGGGACATTTTTAGTTGAAAAATAACTGATATGATCTCTCTTTGAGAGAGCTTTCTTAAAGTAGACTCCCTGTGAATTATAGAAATAGTTTCGCAAAAGCAAGAAAAAACTGTTATTTCATAATTTTATTATCTATATAGAATACATGTTAAATACTAATTTTTCTTCACTTTAATATTCAAATCAACCAGTTGTTGTTTAATTGTTGGAGATATTAACTCCCTTCAGTTTCAGTACCTCCAAATTCGGACATTTCTGCTTGATATCAGTTATATCCAGATCCAACACTGGATTATTGCCAAGATTGATTTTCTTCAGATTTGGCATCACTGGAAAATCTCTGAAACTGAATTTTTTAATGGCGTTCATCTGCAAATCGAGTTCTCGTAAGTTGCCAAGTCCTTTCATAGCACCTGGTTCGATATTTTCGATTCCACATTCTTCACAGGTGAATTCTTCAATGTTAGAGCAGCCTGTGAACATATTCGACTTGATATCGCCAATTTCGGTGGTTTTTATCTTGAGCTTTTTGACATTCAAGAGGTTGTTGAAAGCACTAGGGTTGAGGTTATCTATTTTGGAATTCCTGATGACTATTTCTTTAAGATTATTGCAGCCGTTGAAAGCACCTTGGGGTAATTCACCTATACTCGTTCTGTCTATTTCGATTTTTTTCAGATTGGTCATGGAGGTGAATGAATTTGCTGCAATTTTTTGATAGTTACATTGCTTGAGTTTTAACTCTTTCGCATGAGAGTGTTGTGCAAGGAAAGAAGAAGGTTGAAGTATTCCACTCTTTCGAAACAGAACGGATTCTTCTTCATCTTCACTTCTCGTGCCTAATGTTGAAACTGCGAGGCAGGATAGGATGAAGAAAACTGTATATTTCCTGAAACAGAAATATGACCTAAATTGGCTGTTTTCGTACATTTGTCATTCGAAATTCACTAAGAATTGAACAATTGAGTAATTCGATGAAAAATTTAAAATATGTTCTAGTTATATA
This sequence comes from Propylea japonica, assembly GCA_013421045.1. Taxonomy (NCBI): domain Eukaryota; kingdom Metazoa; phylum Arthropoda; class Insecta; order Coleoptera; family Coccinellidae; genus Propylea; species Propylea japonica. Next base: position 110,157,933 of record CM024240.1, on the reverse strand, counting down.
TTTAATCTTCAAATATCTACACAATCGGACCTATATTTGAGAAAAAGAGCACCAACCAATCATTATACGCTCGTTGCATAATATACTATCTTAGTACATTAAATTTTTTTGTGCAAATAAAAATACTAGTTTTTTCATAGGAGTTTACATTTCAGTTCGATAGTGTATAATCTCACTGTCCGTTTCCTTTCGATATGTATTTATTGTTCTGTAGATACCGAGACCACCGAAGTTCATAATAATGAATCTCCTGTAGATACCAGAGAGCATTTATTATCGCATTTTTATGACATGAAGGTCGTGGCCTTCTGACGGTTGAAAAATGTTATCTTTCGAAGAAGATGGCAATTCCACGAAAAACGGAACTTAACAAATATCTACAATCGAGAATTCTCTGCATGTAAACTTCTCTACCTGTTGATACAGTTGAATTTAAGTACATCTTCAATTTTTCATTTAAAATAGAGTAATTGTATTCAGGGATACAGTCAATTTTCAGAACCTAATTGATTTTGCTTTCCAGCAAAAACATTATGGTTAACCTTTCGAAAATGGGACTAGGTACACATGAATATTTGCATCGGCCAAAACTTCCAGTTGTTATGCGGAATAATTTTTTCAAAAAATATTCATTCCATAAACAAATTTTCAGGCAGTCTCAAATAAAGTCCCAATTGAAGATTAGTTATACCAACATTAACCAATTCTTCGAAAATAATGGGACAAAATTAATAAGAACAAAGTGTAGGTGCCTATCAAAGTTCAATTAATTCCGTTTTATTCATATCGAAATAATAGATATAAATGAAAACAAGGATACTTAGGTCTTATATGCCCAAAATATTCCCTATAGGTATACCTACCTAATAATTATCATAAGTTTCTTGAGAATAAGTGATACTCACATTTTTAGACCTATGAAAACAGCTAATGTTGCATTTACGATTTACTTCACACCACACGAAAACAAGAACAATAATAAATCAGCCTCTGTTGAAATCAATTTATAAATATTTGTATTCCAAGCGATTCGCGATAATATACCTATTAATACGAAAAATCATTCAATTTCTCTGTGCCACTGCTAATAACAGATTACAATCATGCATTCATTCGAGGAATTTGACCAAATAATTCTTTGAAATCAACATAATTACCATATTTTCGACTATAATCCCTACGCGAAGTGAACTCATCCTACAGATGCGAGCAGCGAACGTCATTTGTTACATCCAGATACATAGAATTCTCGTCCGTTTCTCAACTCCCCAGTGGCGCAATTGGTTAGCGCACGGTACTTATAAGACAGTAGTCGTGAGCGATGCCGGGGTTGTGAGTTCGAGCCTCACCTGGGGAAAATTTTTTTTCGTTGTTTTTCAAGTTCTTCAATTAAAATTCACCAGTAACGGCGTATTTTTTATAGGGTGATGATGGTTTCGAAAAACATATGGATCGCTTGATGGAACTGACTGAATATATGGTGAAGAAAATAAAGGAACAACCAGAAAAGTTCTATTTGATTATGGAACCCGAAATGGTGAACGTCAGTTTCTGGTATATTCCAACAAGGCTGCGAAAAGTTGCACATTCTCCTGCCAGAGAACAAGAGCTTGGAAAGGTAAGAAAAATGTATAATTATACATATCCCGGGAAGAATGCGACAAACGGATACCATCATGAATCAAGTACATCAAGGAAGACTCGCATCAAGAAGTTTTAATCGTTTGAGGGATTTCGTTTCGGATATACAGGGTGATATTCATCTGATGGCTGAAATTTCAAAATTCAATAACTTTTAAACTATTCGACCACATGATTTCAAACTTGGAAGTTTTGACACCTTTTACGATTGCCATCTTTCAATGTTTCAGAAATTGAATAAATCAGATCCGGACTTGCAAAATATCGGACTTCTTCTATTTTCAAGAATATCGAAACATCCTGTACGTGAACATTATGTTTTTATTCCATTTTCGTAACCACAATGAATCAATTAATGGGAAAAATTCAAAATTTCTGCTTGGCACGGCCATATAGGGTGATCAAGAAGTGATCAAAAATTATATCTCATGAGGGAAATTTCAAAGTTCAATAACTCTCAAACTATTCGACTGGATTATTTCGAATTTGAAAGTTTTGTCACCCTTTACGATTGTCAACTTTCAATTTTCTGAAATTGAATAAATCAGATCCGGACTAGAAAAATTTCAGACATTCTGTATTTTCATTGATATTGGATCACCCTGTACGTAAACATTATGTTTTTTTCATTATCTTAACCTCAAAGAATCAGTTCATAACGAGAATTTAAAATCTCTGCTTGGCAGCTTTATACGGGGCGATCAATAAACATTTCCTTGAATGAATCTGTACAGGGTGGGCATATTTCGATGTTTCAGCGCTACAACTTTTAAACCAGAGGAGATAGACAAAATCTGATACCCACTTCTCGATCTCTTTTTCTGAAAAACTAACAAAAGTAGTATTCATTTTTGGCTACCTTCTTTTGTTTTCGAGTTATAAGAGGAAATTGGAAAAGTGTCGATATCGAAAAAAATGCGATATATAACATTGTATGGTTTGTATCAATATGAGTATAGAAAATGTTCAAAACCCTATTTTCATCTGAGTCTCAATATTTTCTATGGTTTCAACTGTTGATGAGCACAGAAAAATTTAGCATCGTATAATTACCACAATCTCTTTCCAGTAGTCTTTTCATTTCTATGCTCTTTACTCAATTTCTCCAAGATCGAAGAATAATGGACTGCTCTGAAACTTGATCCTCATTCTAAGTTATTACCTACTGACCTTTTATTGTGATCACTATTACATATTGAAAAATATTTTTCCTTTGATACTTTTCTAATTGAATTGATAACTTTAATCATATCTATATGCGTTATTTCATATGCGATTTGAAATAGACTGGCACTTGTGCGTATTTATTCTGGAGAGCAATAAAATTATTCCCCTGCATCCATATATATACTGAAATGGAGGATCATGTGGATCTTTCCGTTATTTCGTAATCCATTTTAAGATATAAGAGTTTATGAAATATATCCATGTTCGAATTTTGTAGAAATTAGTTGAAAGCATAGAAATAATGAGATTAACGGAAGAAGACTGCTCTTGTTATAGGAAGCTCCATTTTTCTGTGCTCATCAACAGTTGAAACCATAGAAAATATCGAAACTCGCATGTAAAAAGGTTTTTGATGATTTTCTATATTCATATTGATACAAACCATACAATGTTATATATTTTTGAAATCAGAAAAAATTGAGCTTTCAGAAAATGGCACAAAAATCTAGTATTCCCAATTAAAAACATAACTTTGGATCATAGCTTCGTAATTAGAAATGGTACAAAAAAGACGAGCACGCCACTGGATTCTACGTAAAAAAGTGCCACTATAATGTTTTAATTTCAGAACTCTATCATGAGTATTACCGGAGATATGAATTTTTTTCGATATCGACACTTTTCCAATTTTCGCTTATAACTCGAAAACAAAAGAAGGTAGCCAAAAATGAATAACACTCTTGTTAGTTTCTCAGAAAAAGAGATCGAGAAGTGGGTATCAGATTTTGTCTATCTCCTCTGGTTTAAAAGTTGTAGTGCTAAAACATCGAAATATGCCCACCCTGTAGGTACAGTGCATCCCATTTTGGGTGAGACAGCCAGGTTTCTCGCTTGTTATTTTAGATTCAGCCTTGCGGTTTTCACGTTCCTGTTGTACTTTTTCGTGAAACTCAAGTTGGTCGAATCAGATTTTGAATAACTGTTTCCGTTCAAGAGATACAGGGCGATTTTGAAAATTGATACTTTTGGGACCCCCCTTTATCTCCGAAATTATCAGAAATAATGCTGAGCTGAAAACTACGTCTGAATCAGAATTATGCATAGAATCCAGTGGTTTTGAAGATTCAACACAAACCTATATTTTTTTAATGGAACTGTATATTATTACTTCGTTGAATTCGTTATTTTTTTCCTTCGAAATGATGTATGATACTATGTAGGTTGGATTTTCTTAAATGTTAAAAAAACATAAAAACATCAAATAATAATGATTTTTTGTAAATGGGCAATTTATTTCCCATATAAAAAAATTATCAATTGGATAATTTTCATTTATAATTCAGTAAGCAAACAAAGATAATACACTCATCACTAACATGAAAAAAAAGTAGGTACCTACCTAATAGCACAAATAAATAATACCTACAAAAATTCATAACCATTGCATAATATCTTACAAATTAAACTGTTCAAATTTCTGTTCATTTTCCCTTATACATAATGAACAAACCTTTTCAATACGCCTGAGTGCATTTAATATTATAAAAGGGCGATTTTGTAAATCCTGGAAAACTGCCTCTGTTGATGCATGAAGTTCTTCGGGACTGTCGTGTCTTTTACTGTATATTTTATTTTTCAAATAGGCTCAAACAAAAAAGTCTAATATAGACAGATCAGGTGACCTTGACAGCTAGATCAGTTTGGTTTTTCTATCTCCAATGCCTACTTGATAAAACAATGGTCCATCAAATTCATAGTAGCCATAAAACACCAAGGATTTTTCTATCATCGATGACCTACTATGTACTTTTAAAAATCGAAACTTGGGAAATCCATTGCCTATTAACAAAAAATCATCATTATTTGATGTTTTAGTGGTTTTTTAACATTTCTGAACACCCTACCTATATAGAATCGTACATCATTTTGAAGGGAAAAATAACGAATAATATACAGGGTGCTACATTAAAAAAATATGGGTTTGTGTTGAATCTTCGAAACCATGCCACGAAAAAAAACTAAGTACGCCGCTGTATTCTACGCATAATTCTGATTCAGACGTAGTTTTCACCTCAGCATTACTTCTAATAACTTCGGAGACAAAGGAGGGGTCCCAAAAGTATCAATTTCCAAAATCGCCCTGTATCTCTCGAACGGAAACAGTTATGCAAAATCTGATTCGACCAACTTGAGTTTCACGAACAGTAGAAGAGAAACGTAAAAACCGCAAGGCTCTATCTTAAATAACGAGGGAGAAACCTGGCTGTTTCAACCAAAAGGGGATGCACTCATGCACTGTACTTCACAATAAATATTATTTCAAATTCTTCGGTTTTGTCCCCCTTCATGGCCGCCTTCCTCAATTTTTCTCAAACTGAAAAAACCGAACCGGACTAGAAAATTTAATACTTTTTCCGATGATATTGGATCAGCCTGTGTATAATAAATCAAATCAAAATAAGAGTATTCACTGATGAAACTGATTTATTAAAATAACCAACAAACTGGATAATAAACAAAACAAAAACAGCAAATAAGTTGGAAATATTCGATTTTAAAAACAAATTGAATGGAAAAATTTTCAGTTCAGGAATTGATCAAAATGGTATTACGTACAGGGTGATCTAATATCAACGAAAATTGAGAACGTCTGAAATTTTTCAGTCCGAATCTGATTTATTCAATTTCAGAAAAATTTAAAGAAGGCAATCTTAAAGGGCCTATTGCACCAAAGACTTTGCATGAAACGCTTTTATAATTGCGAAGTGCAATGTGAAAAGTCAAGTGCATGGTGATATAAGCACTTCGCAGAACTTAAATGTTGGAATAAACGTTGTACACACATAATTGATTCTCACTTTGCAAATTTTTCGGAATGCAAAGTACGAAGTGAAAAATTGAGAAGTATTTTGGTACAATAGGCCGCAGGCTTTGACACAGTGTAGCACTATTCTGTGGATTTGGATTGCTAGATCATATGTCAAACCTAAAAGTTTCTCAGTTTCATTCTAACAAAGGGTCTGACAGTAATCTGATGTTGAGTCCGAACAATTTGCCAGATTTTCTTTGAATTTCTGAGCATGTTACAGGTATTTCGAAGTTGCTTTCGTTGATATTACCTCAAAAAATTCTGACATTTCCGTTGTCAATGATAAGATATAGCCATAGATATGCATGGGTAGAGCCGTATTTACAATAGGAAAAAACAATATTTCAAATTTGAACTGTACCTATAGTCCGTTCACGAAAATTTGAGCCGTCGGCCAAGACAACTTGGCATATTCCACTGTGTGTATTAAATTTTTGGGTTATGTTGTTTATTTTCTCGTCAGATTGATACGCAATGTTGTCAATATAACATAGAGTTCTCTGATAACTCGGAAGCTCGTCGGACGAGGCCGGGTACATTCGGCAACGTTGACTTTATTTTACGTCATGACAGCAAATACTGCCAACTTCAGATAAATAAACAAACGCTTACTATGCGCTCAAACTTTCGTGAACGGACTATATATCAAATCTAGTACATATTGTTAAAAAATTGCGTTTTCCTCAAATCTATAAAGAAAGTAAGTACCTATACTGCGTTCAAATATTATTGAGCGCAAAGTGTGCGTTTGTGTATTTATCTGAGATTGGCAGTATTTGCTGTCATAACGAAGTCAACTTAGCCGAATGTACCCAGCCTCGCCCGACGATCTTCCGAGTTATCAGAAAACTCTATGTTATATTGACAAGATCAATCTGAGAAGAAATTAAACAACATAACCCAAAATTTTAATATACACAGTGGAATATGCCAAATTGTCATGGCCAACCGACAGCTCAAAACTTCGTGAACGGAGTATTTGTATCTCAATAAATTACTGTTGTATGGCGACAACTTTTAAAATATTTTTTTTTGAAATGTTTACGAAAATAACAGATATTAGACGGTTGGAAAGCCATGAAAATTCAACAAACTAATTTACTCTTCCTTTCCATAGCTGTGCCCTGTTTTGAAAGCCAGAATGATGCAAACTGGAACCTTAATGGTGGGGTACCAACCAGATGACAGAAGACCAACTTCTTCAGAAACATCATTTCATCTGCTGCAGTTACAGAACAAGATGTCGATTTCCTTCTGGCTGAAATGGACAGACTTGGTCAAGATTTGTAAGCGCCTTCTATGAAAACGTCAATTTGAAATGTCGTTAAAATTAGCAATCTCAAGTGTCATACCTGTCAATTTTTCGTTATATTGTTGAATGATCACAAAATTTAATCTTTCGCCGGTCGATTGTAAGCTTTGAGACGAATGCAGAGAAAGGAAAAATACTTAGATCAATTTAAATGTTGGACGCAGAGATAATGATGTACTGTACTGTGATGAATTTCATTAGTAATCTCCAGCACAAAAGCATGGGGTGGAATACAACCAACAATATCAAAATCGAAAATATCAATATCTAACACTTGAAACTGTTTTAGATATAGTCTAAAAGCTTAAAGATGCTTCTACAAAACTTCAAAGATTGTTTATAATCATTAATTTTACATATGTAGTTTATTATGCAACGACCGTATAATGATAGCTATTATTCACGAGGTGAAGTTTAGGCTACGAGCCGTAGGCGAGTGGCCCAAATCAGCGGGTGAATAAGAGCCATACTATACTTTATCCACGACTACTGAATATATTTCTTAAAGATTTTAACATTTGGCGACCGTGACAAGACACTTCTATGGAAAGCGTGGAAAAAGTCAACTTGACATGAGAAATTTTTTGAGAACTTGTTATTTTATATTTTGTAATAAAAATTGCTTTGATTGATAGTAATAAGAGACGATTTGGCCTCGACTGACAAGGTTTACCCATATTTGTTATTTGCAGTACTTTAGAATACTGAAGAAATTTAAAGAATAGGTATATAGTAAAGCTAAATCTATGAAGCATCTGACAGCAGTGAATAATAACTCATTATTCATTTGTGATTAATGGTTATTATTATGGCCAAGCAAACAGACGGTATAATAGGCGGATTTTACAATAGTCGTGGATAAAAATTGTTGAGAATATTATGAAACGATTTATCTCTTGTAAATAATAAATCTCCTGAACCCATGAACTTTTTATTGTAAAGTACTATTTGGTCAACTACGTAAGTTCGGAAAAGTAATTTCAATTGTGGTTAAATTTTGTGATATTAGCTGTGGATATATTGCTCTATATGTAGAAATGTACTGTTACATGAAAATACTCCTGAAATATAAAAAATAGATGTATCTAGCGTATTCTTACGTTATGAAATGTGTAGCTGATGCAATAAATTGTATAGGAAATTTTATTAATTTCAAGAAATATATTTATCAATATTACATATAAAATGAATAATTATTCAACTGAAATATTCTAATGGAAAGGAAAATTTTATTTATATTGACATTCGAATAACACGATTGTAAAATTGAATGGAAATTATTTGAGTTGCTGTTATCTATGAATTTATCAATATGTTATTTGTTGATTGTTGATGCTTCTCAGAAGTTTAAAATGGAATGTTAATTATTGTTAAAAGTGTTTAGGTAAAACCAAATAATTCATTTATTGTTTGTTTCTGTCCATAAGATTTGAAGATATTTCTCATATTAATAATATTGATATTTTGGATATTGATTTTAATGTTGACCTTTTTGTCAATTCTGTTCAGATGCCAAAAGACGCTTTCAATGTAAATTAATAATGTTGTTAATACTATATCATTATGTACAAAAAAAGACTGTCACCCAAGTCTTCCAACAAAATCCTTGTCTTCCAAATAAAATAATAATGAAATGACACTTGTAGTCACAATATAGATGTGTGTATTTTGAAATTGTGAACGTATTCAACAAATAAAAGAATAGTTAGTCGAATCGAGCATCGAAAAAACTCAATAATTGTAAAAATAAATGTACATAAAGCACTAGTTGAAGTGGAGCATTTCATTTGAAACCTACAACTATAGTTATTGGGTCATACCACACGGTCGACTTAGAGCGTATGACCACGTATATGAATGATTGACACCTTCACCAATCTTCACCTATTAATACTTGAGAAAAAAACGCAAAAAATATTATAAAGCTTATTATCAATAAAATGCTCGCGAAAGCTGTTTTCTGTACGATAAAAGGTTCCGGATATATTCGCAAACGATTTCATTTCCAATTTCAACACCCTGTACTTCGAAAACGCCAATATTTATAGTCCGGTCAATCTACACATTGCAAGCTAAAAAAATTACCATCAAGCTGAAATTGAGTAAACTTGTTCAAAACACAATTAAATCAACTTTTCAAAATTCACCATCGTTACGACCCATGGAAAAAAAATTGACTCAAGGTCAAAGGTCAAAAAATGGTTTTTCACGATTTTCTTCAAGATGGTAAGTTTTATCGTAAAATTACCTCAGACAACAATTGTAGATCATAAAATAATCTATAAAAAAGGTATCAGTATTTTTTTTCCTAAAAGCTACCGCTTCTGAGATAAAACGATTCAAATAGTTGTAAGCGTCATTTTATGCACACGTTTCCACTTTCCACGCCACCTCTTGGGTAGTGTAATCCACTGTAGGCCTATTCCACAATTTGAAATTGATAAAAGTGATGGAAATTAAAAAACAGTAGAAAAAGTCGTTACGATGGGGAATTTTGAAGAATTGTTTTTAATTGTGTTTTGAACAAGTTTACTCAGTTTCAGCTTGATGGTAATTTTTGTAGCTTTGCTCTTGTTTTTTGACCTATTAAACAGAGTTGGCAAATTTTTGAAGTAGTTGCTAAATTCTCGAAGCAGTTGAAAAAATTTTCGAAGTATGTAGTTGGAAAAATTTTGAGGCTGTTGGGAATATCTCAAAACAGTTGGTAAAATTTTGAAGCAGTTGGAAAAATTTCAATGGAGTTAGTACATGGGCAGGACTTATGTTGATCAGAGTTGGCAAATTCTGAAAGCAATTGACAACATTTCGAAGTAGTTGGGAAAATTTCAGAGTAGCTGAAAAAATTTCTAAAAAAAAGGTAAAATTTTGAAGCAGTTGGACAAATGTCAATGGAATACCTGGTCTGGGGGCGTGCCCAATATTGATCAGAGTCGGCAAATTCTCAAAGCAGTTGGTGAATTTTCGAAGCAGTTGAAAAAATTTCGGAGCAGTCGGAAAAATTTCAGAAAAGTTGGAGAATTTTCAATTGAATTGGAATAAATTTTTACAAAAAATTGTCATAAAATATGAATGAATTTGACAACAAAAATATAGCGCAGCGGTGCGGTCGTTTCGCCTAAATGTCGGTAATTTTCGCCAGTAATGGAATCCGATCAATGTCAGACTAGGCCAGCGACGGGCATAGGTATTTATCTTACATATCGTCAGATTCAGAATTTAAATGCGAATTCATGAGGTGCTCATTAAACTGGAATAATTTTACGACTTTAAAAAAATTATTTGTTGGCAGAGCACATATCCAAACTTTATAATAATTTGAAACTATGACAATGTCCTATGGCGATGATATACATTTCTGAATAAATTTCTGTTGTAATCATCATACGAGTCAAAAGCCTTTTCACTTTTATTCGTATTGAAAGAACCATAATAAACTTTCAAAATCTTCATTAATTATGAGTATATTTCTTAAAAAATCGGGTAATAAACGATTTTCATGAAATTTTGCAGATATGAGCACATCATACACAAATAATAACAGATGCCGTGTAATCCTGAAGACGAAGAGTGTGTCGATCTAGTAATGCAGGATTAAAAGAGGATCACCACAGAATTTTCAATTATTTTCAGTGCTGTCAGAAAAAAAACATTGAATCGCAAACCAAAATGCCATCCTTTTTCACCATCTGTTTTCTAAGGCTTCGATGCATACAGTTGACACATTTTCGAAACTTTGTCCCCCCCCAAACATTTTGCTTCGACCCGTCCCTGCATCATCATTTCACATCATTGCATCAAAAATAGCTGAGAAAATTGTATGAGACATATCGAGCGCTCTTTCTAATTAAACTAGTGCTATATCGTTTTGCCCAAATGTCTTTAATTGTCGAATTTTGAGCCGAAAATGGTCCCAAACGATAGGGTTCAACTCCCTGATAACGAATCCGTATGGTCAAATTGAATTCTGTCTGTGGGGCCATCCGCTAGCACGGTAACTTTCGAAAAGATTATCCTAGAGACTTTTGAGTTTTTCAGGGGAGCGGCCACATGCAAGATGTTCATAATGAACCTCATGCAAAATTTTGTGGCCATAGTTTTCACAGAATCATAGAAAATTCAATTGGAATATTGAAAAGAAAAATGTTTTTATTTCCATAACAATATCCATCGAGTGAAATCTATTTTGTAAATGAAGATTGATATACTGAATGTTCATGCAAATTTCAAGAGGATCTCGCATCATCAGAACTATGGAATCCAATTTTTTTCAGTAATTGATTTTTTATAAATTGAATTTTTCTGATCATTTCCAGAATACAATTGTGATCGTGCTGAAATATTGCATTAATATATGTACTTAGCATGAATCTCAAGCCCTATACAACATTTCAAGGTAATAACATTATTGATCCTCCAATGAACGAGCGCTCAAAAGCACCTGCTCAGGGATTTTTTAAAATTTTTTCTATTTGAAATTGGCATCAGTAACATCATTGAAAGAAAACAATGGTGACATCAATAAATATGAACTTGTTTTTCTAAAGTTGACCTTTGCACTTGACCTTCATCAACCGATGACTTAACCTAAAATTTCTCCAAATTCAAAGAGAATAACTTCCATAGCAATAAGGTTACTATTAAGCAACAAACACAAATGTTCATTTAGAACATAATTTCACAATAATCTTTCATTATCTGGTTACAATAATAAGGAGTACCCATGATTTCGAATATTAAATTGATATCACTCGAAAGCATCTATTCAACAGAAAGAAAGATATGAAGTGCTTCGTGAATTACGAGAAATATTGTGATTTCCCCATAGAAAATTTGCCCTATGGAATATTTTCAACTACGAATAATGTAAGTGCATACAAATTTAACTATAATAACCTTAGACAAAGTCTACGATAATAACACTATCGTCGAATATGATTACGTACTATTAATCAAGCTCGTTGGAATTCAAATTTTATTAATTTGCTGAGAATTTCTGTGAACATCTATCAAGTTAGATTATTTTTCTAAATGGACTAGGACTAGATCGTAGATTTACTAACTCTATCTAAAAAGTATTCACATAAACAGTGACGAGTGACGACTTATGATTTAAAAATATATTTGGCAAAGATTATAGACACAAGTGGCATTTGTTTGAATGAGTATTTGGCATCACTGTGGCCATCTATTGGTGAATCCCAAAAACTATTCCCTTCATAACGGATACCTCCTGTAGAAAACGACTATATCTTTCAGGTACTCCTGAACGATGCGCGCACGATGGGGTTTGGCATTATCGTCCATAAAAATGAAATTTTCACCAATGTATGGGGCAAATGGCACTACATCATGCTCTTCAAGAATGTTCCTTTTATATCTATCAGCATTCATACCTCCATTATCAACGACCACTAGGTCTCTGCGAACAGTCAAAGATATTCCACCCCATACCATAACCGATCCTCCCCCGAAACCAGTAGTATTCAGGAAATTGCACTGAGCATATCTTTTATGTGGACTGTGAAGAGAACTCTTTCCCAATCAGCCTCTTCCCAATGGATATGCTCTCTCGCAAAATCCAAACGCGCCCTTCGATGAGCTGGGGGTAAGAGCTGGGCCTCTTGCCGCGACACGAGGCCTTAAATCATATTCTCTGAGGCGATTTCTTCTTGTCTGAGTGCTAATTTGCACCCCATGAGTTTGCTCAAGCTGATTTTGAAGGAGACGAGCGGTTGCAAACCGTTGTCTCAACGAAGAAACTCTCAAGAAACGTTCTTGAATGGCAGTTGTTACCCGTGGTCTACCCTGTCCTGGTCTTCATACATTCATACCTGTCTCCCTGAATCGCTGCAACATTCTGGACACACTTGTATGGGAAACTCCAAACATTTCTGCAATTCTTATATACAGGATGTCCCAAAACTCGACGTCAACCCGGAACCGGGTGAAAAGGCAAGTAATGCTGGTTGTCAGAAAAATATAAAAAAAATCTAAGTTGCATGATTTTAAAGTAATGGCCATTTAAATAAACACGCAAAATTCCACAACCTGTGACAGTCTTTTCGCTCCTGTTGCCACAAATATCAACTTTTTTAAACTTTTTTTTTGCTGTGTAACCTTGAATAACGCTTGTCTAAACTGAAATCAAAATTTGGATACCAGCTGCTCTAGGTTTCATAACAATAGGGCTTGCTTCGCAGAAAAAAAATTCAAAATAAACAATTGCCTAGTTTCAATTGACTGTATTGAAAAAAATGTACTACGCAAGTTTGGCATGTTTTGTCAAAAGTTGGCGCATTTAGTTAGGATTCCAAAATGATATAATACTTGTTAAACTGTAGCTGCCGTTGTTGAAATTTATTTTCGATTGCCTTTGAATACACTTTTTCTTAAACTGCTTCCCTTCCCAGTAAAAAACTCCAATGCATTCAAGTCCGGTGAACGGGCCGGATTGGATTAGAACGTCCGATCCATCTTTCGGGAAAAAATGTTACCAGAAAAAAAATTTCCAGAGAAATTTCTCAGGAAAAATTTTTTCTGGAAAAATTATTTTATCTGGAAATTTTTTTTTCTGATAACATTTTTTCCCGGAAGATGGATCGGACGTTCTGGTCCAATCTCGTGGCCGGCCCGTTCACCGTACTTAAATCCATTGGACTTTTTTACTGGGAAACAGTTTAAGAAAAAGTGTATTCAAAGGCAATCGAAAATAAATTGGAACTAAATGCGCCAACTTTTGACAAACATGCCAAACTTGCGTAGTACATTTTTTTTTCAATACAGTCAGTTGAAACTAGGCAATTGTTTATTTTGAATTTTTTTCTGAGAAGCAAGCCCTATTTTTATGAAACCTAGAGCAGCTGGTATCCAAATTTTGATTTCAGTTTAGACAAGCATTATTCAAGGTTGCACAGCAAAAAAAAACTTGGAAAAAGTTGATATTTGTGGCAACAGGAGCGGAAAGACTGTCACAGGGTGTGGAATTTTGCGTGTTTTTTTAAATGGCCATTACTTTAAAATCATGCAACTTAGATTTTTTTTATATTTTTCTGACAACCAGCATTACTTGCCTTTTCACCCGGTTCCGGGTTGACGTCGAGTTTTGGGACACCCTGTATGTCCATCCTTCTTCTCGCAAAACTACCGCTTGGGCACAATCCTCTTGGGTCAAATTGCGTGTTTCGCATTGCATAACGATCGAGTGTAGAAAATCAAACGAAGGAAAACTATTGATCACTAGAATTGATCGAGAACAACTGATTTCTTCAGAATGGAGCCCATACATTCAAAATCTGATAATCTCATCTTTTTTATTCCTGCTGGGAAAAACATCTGTATTGAAGAAAAACGTTGAAAGTGGATAACATATGCATGCATAATTCTGATAAAAATAATAATCATTGAGAACACCTTCAGTTGTAGAAGTAGAATAAATTTGAGATTTCCATAATGTGCGTTAATTTTTTTGCGCAGTTTAGTTGAAATTAAGCAATATAATGAGTCATTTTAGATAAATTTCTCATACCTTATAAACGCCCACATTTTATTTCAGTCGACGGAAACAATATTATTTTTCATTTCAGCTTGTGAAATAATAGCTATATAAAAGGTGGCATATCCACCGTTTTTTCGATTTATGGTGAAAATTGTTGGTGTCCTAAGATATTTGATACCGACAATAAACAAACCATTAACAAATTGGCACTCGAACTAGGCCATAGACATATTTGAATACACAGACGAAAATAATTTAGTATTTTATCGTAGAACGATTTTAATCATTCGATCAATTCCCTATCCCTAGGGAAAACATTGTGAAGTTTCTTGAAACAACTAAATGGTGGGTAATTGAATTTTTGTGTCAACTTTATTGTGTTTTTTCAAGGTTTCCCGCAGAATAGGAGTAGCAATTGGCGATTTAATTTTGGATTTGAGTGAAATATCTCACCTATTCGATGGACCAAATTTGCGAAATCATCAGGATGTGTTCAAACAGGTAGGTATGTTAAAATAACCATAATGTCGAAAACTAATTCAAATGATTTTTCAGTCAACTCTCAATGCATTTATGGCCCTCGAAAGGAAGTGCTGGATAGAAGCTAGGAAAACTCTTCAAGATATTTTATCATCCAATAATCCAACATTGAGGGATAACACAGAACTTAAAGCTAGGTAATAATTTCAATTAAGGTTGTAATCATTCGATAATAATAATAATCAGTTAAAAAAATGAAGCAATTGAAATTGTAATCTGTCCGTTGGGCCGTCCAGTCGGCCGTAAGCACAATAACTTTCGGATGGAGTGTCCCAGAGACTTGAGATTTTCAGGGTGAGTTTGGTTCCCAAATGCCGTGGTTGAGTTCGTTAACCAGCCAAATCAAACAGGGTGTTCCAAAAAATATGGCCTTTCAAAATGTTTGTTCCTCAATATCACAGAAAAACGAAACCAATCAAAATTAAATTTTGCGGTCACATGCAAGATGCTCGTTATAAGCCTCATGCACAATTTTATGACCGAAGTGTTAAGAGAACCACAGAAAATTCAATTGGAATTTTGAAAAGAGGAATCTTTATATTTCCTAACAAGATATCCGGTTCGAGTAAAATTTATTTTATGAATGAAGAATATGAAGATTGATATACTGAATATTCATTCAGAATATCAAGAGGATCGCATCACCTGAACCAAAAAAAAATATTTTTTTCTAATTATTGATTTTTAACATATTCTCATTTTCTGAATAATTTACAGAATATAATTCCCATCGTGCTGAGATTTAGAACTCATATACTCAGCATGAATCTCAAATCCCATATAAAATTTTGAGGTAATAGCATTATTGCTCCACAAATGAACGAGAGCTCAATAGAGCCTGCTCAGGGTTTTTCTAAAATTTGTTTATACAGGGTGTTCACTTTCAAAGTGGACAAACTTCGAGAGGTGATTATACAAGTGATCTGCAACAAAAAAATCATATAACACAGGGTCGAAATGTTGACGGTTATTCTTCAATTTAACATTTTTTGATTTCACGATAAATTTCAAGCTTTTTCTCTAAAAATATCATTATTCAGTTTTCCTTGTAGTCTTATCAAATTTGGCCACATATTCGGAAAATAGGACTGATTTTGTTAACTTCAGAGTCGTGATATTCTTCTCCTTACCACGCCTGCAATAAGAGTGTTTTTCTGCACACACACAGACTCTCTCGTCCTTCAGCAAATTTTATTGCCTTTTCCAAATATATGGTCAAATTTGATAAGACTACAAGGAAAATTGAATAATGATCTTTTCAGAGAAAAAACTAGACATTTTTCGTGAAATCAAGAAATGTTAAATTGAACAATAACCGTCAACATTTCGACCATGTATAATATGACATTTTTTGTTGAAAATCACTTGTTTAATCACCTCTCGAAGTTTGTCCACTATAAGAGTAGACACCCTGTATATGTTGAACTTTCGGAGTCGGAGTTTTAAAATTATTGCGTTGTCGGGTACAGTGGCGGCTTGTCCTATGAGGCAGGTGAGGCGTGAGGCAGTGCCTCACCCTTAGACAAAGGCCTCTCTGTCTAAGGCCTCACCAAATAAATTACGGAAATCACAAATTTCAAGCGAATTAATTCAATATTTCATTAATCAATTTCATCAATCTTTTATACGATACTGCACTGGGTCTCGTCTTCCATAATATCCGAGCTCCATCTCAAGCCGGGTATAGACGTCTGTAACATAGCACGTTACAGACGTTACGATGAATGCACATAAATCGGACCGTAACGTTACACGTTACAGACGTTAAGGTCCGATTTTTATATATTTATATCACTTCCTCTTCAAGGCATAAACGGTAGAGGCTAGCCTCACGCCATCTCATAGTTCGAGAGCTGGCACGAATTTTTGGGTAGGTATTTGAGGCAAGCTGAAAACTTGTCAGATTACTCTCTTATTATATACCAACTCGGGATTGCAGACCTGGCTGGTGAGTAGCGGGGCTAAATCAACCCCTACATTTTTAATGGCCTGGCAGGTAGAAAGCCCTACCGAAATGATCTGTCTTTTGGGAATCTTATTTTTTAGTTATAAGTAACACTCCATTAAAATTTCAAGCTGCCTCAAAAACATTTTTATAATTTTTTGCAACATATTTTTGCACGCGTCTGGCAATGTTAAAACCCTGATTAAATTATTTGGCAGCTTGAAATTTTAATGGAGTGTTACTTATAACTAAAAAATAAGATTCCCAAAAAGACAGATCATTTCGGTAGGGCTTTCTACCTGCCAGGCCATTAAAAATGTAGGGGTTGATTTAGCCCCGCTACTCACCAGCCAGATCTGCAATTCCGAGTTGGGATATAATAGGAGAGGCATCTGACAAGTTTTCAGCTTGCCTCAAATACCTACCCAAAATTCGTGCCAGCTCTCCTACTATCACGCGCTTCCTTGTCTAGCGCGTTATTCACATCGACGTGACAAGATCACAAACCTACCCCACGTTGTTTATCTATTGCCGCTCCTAAGGTGAATTTGAGGCTATTCTCTTAGTAACCACTTTTATATCATTTGAAGCGTTTTATCTCAGAAACGGTGCCTCGTAGGAAAAAAAATATTCAGACATTTTTTGAAGATAATTTTAAGATCTCCTTTTTTTTGACTTACTTTTTGGATAAAACTCACCGTTTCACTGAAAATCGCGAAAACTCATTTGTTGACCTTTGAACTTCAATAATTTTTTTTCCATCCACGGGAATGATTGGGAACTTTTATAAATTTTTCATTATTATGTTTTGAACCATTTACCGATGTTCAGCTTGTTGGGACTTAATCTAACTTCACCCTCATTTTTTGGTCTGAATTGACCGGACTATCTACCCTTGATACGCGATCGTTTCGTTTCATCGGCAAACTGCATATTCGGGTTAATAATACATATTCCGATAGGGTTTGGTTGAAAAACTTATTTCAGGGCAATTACCAAACAATAAAATGCTAGAATCATTGCATTGAAGCATTAATAACGAACGTTTTTTCAAGTAAAGTTAAAATTAAAATTGTCAGTATAATAGCCATAATAAGATGAAGATTTGTATTGGATTCAAAAAGCCAAATTATCAGTAATGATTATTTCATGATGATAAGTATGCAGCTGACAAAGTAGAGTTTATAAGATTAATGTTTTCTTTGTAATAATAATTTTTTTTCTGATGTGCCTCATCATTTTATTTTGTCACAAGCCGCCACTGGTCGGGTATAGTGTGTATATCGAAAATCTTTTATGATAATTTGAATATGAAAACTGTGTATGAGAGATAATATCTTTACGCAGAATTCATTGGCTTACATAAAAATTTTCTGGGTTCTGGTTTTCGAGTTATATCTCAAAATTATGGTTTTTAATGATACACCCTATATTTTATTTCACCATCACATTGTTGTTTTTTTATTGAAATATTATGCGAGTCTTTGTATTAGAACATTATATTCATTATTAAATTAGAATTCAATACTTAAATAATTTTCTTTCAACTAAAAGAAATAAACAGTAACAACAACAATAATAATAAAAACCCTTGAAAACACCTAAACAGTCGAAAAAATTCTTTAGAATTTTGTCAATTATGTATTTCCTCAACATAATCCGCACATAATATTCAATAAAAGTCGACCCCTGTTTTTTATTCGAGATTAATTATGTTCTTTCAGCAGCTTCTTTTAATTTCAGGGCTTTCGTCCGGCAAGAAGATGCAACTATGCATTTGCCAGCTCACATAGGAGACTATACTGATTTCTATTCTTCAATTCACCATGCAACCAATGTTGGTACGATGTTCAGAAGTAAGGAAAATGCATTATCTCCGAATTGGTAAGAGTACTTACATATCCATAAATATTGACAAAAATTGTCCCTATTCTATCAAAGGAAGTCATGAGGAAAAGTGACACTTCTAATGAAATCAGATAACATAGGTAATAATAAGGAGTAATAGGAATTGTTTTCCTATTTTCAGTTTCTGTCAGGTTTCTTTTCAGTTTTCTGTAAATGAAACGTATCGTTTACTACCACCACCCCACTACCTAGAAAGTTTACCTAAGAGTAAAAAATATCAAATATTATATAATAATGTAGTAGTACTCCACATTGTAACAAACTTGTTTATCCATTTTTATTGTATCATCACTACATAGTATAAAACAAAGTCGCTTTCTCTGTCCCTATGTCCCTTTGTATGGTTGACCGTGGGTTTCACAAAGCTTGATTGGGCAATCAAATCGTTGATTTTGAATTAAGTCGATGGTTTATGTCAAAATGAACTGAAAATTGCACAGAAATGATGACATTTCAATAATCGAGCTGATTGGAGTTTTGTGAAACCCGGCTTGAATCTTTGAAACTACGCAACGGATTTTGATACGTTTTTTTTAATAGATAGACCGTGGGTTTCACAAAGCTTGATTGGCAATCAAATCGTTGATTTTGAAAAAAGTTCGATGGTTTACGTCAAAAATGAACTGAAATTTGCACAGAAATAATGACACTTCATCAATCAACTTGATCGGGGTTTTTGTGAAACCCGGCTAGAGTGATTCAAGAGGAAGGTTTATATGTATAATAACATCCGTTAAATAGTGGAGAAGTACTGTTATTTTTGAGGTTTCTAATGTGATGTCGTAAATAATTTCATTTTTTTCCGCTTACATTGCAAACGTAGGCTGAACCCTACGAGTTTTATCAAAATAATGTACTGAGTACTGTACACATTGAAAATGTCTACAGAAAAGTCCGTGATGGTATATGTCTATCTCTTTTATGGATGACCCACAATAACTTTTTTTTGTCATTTACTTTTTACGACAAATAATGGCTAATTTTCGAAGCGATTTTAACCAATACAGCATTAATCCTTAACCAATTAAATACCTTGAATACATTGTTCATTTAATATAGATCTATATGGCCCTTTACACCGTATGATTTAAGTGAATATTTTCGAAGATATTACAGATTCAAAAATTGCGGGACGTAGCGTTTGCGGCGGTACCGGCCGGCCGCCCGGTGCGGCAAGAGCGTGCGAAGCCGGGGCGGGTCGCTAGTATGTATTATTATGTTGTATTTTGCTAAATCAGCAATGACCACCTGTAGTGCTTACTTATATCCTGCAGATAAGAAATCCCTTTAAATACCGCTTCTTCTAGGATCAACCTTCAGAGAAGTATAGTCATAGCACTAGATAAGACGTGCTCATTGTAACATATTGTGTTAAATTTAGTGTTTCCTTCAAAAATGAAATTCAGTTGGGTAATTTTATTTTTTATTTCAGAAAGTATTCGTCGCATGTAAAGAACCCAAGAAACTATTCCCATCTTGAATTATGGGGTGATTACGAAAATAATTTTATTTTGAAAAAAAGAGCATTGGCTTTTCACTGAATTTATACGGACAGAAGTCAGTAGGAAAGGCCACTGGAGATAATTAAAATAATTTCGAATTGAAAAAAATGTGTTAGGTTGCGTTCTCATAATCTACCAAAACGCAAAAAACTTGTATGGTATCGGAAATATTTTCGAAAAACCAAATTTTCTTTGAATTTCAACACCCTGTATCCCAGAAACAATACGTCCGAGACCCATAATCCATAGAAACTTGTCATAAAATCATCTGCGGACTAAGATCCCGAAGTTATGGTACCTTATTCTGAAACACCCTATATAATGTTTCAATGTTGATGTAAAGGTATTTTCAGGAAATATATTCCCATAGGATATCATGGTAGGGCAAGTTCAGTTGTTATTTCTGGAACACCTATACGCAGACCTCATGGCCAAACTCTTGTAGCCGATGGCACTCCACCTCTATTTGGCACCTCAAAACTGATGGATTTCGAGCTGGAAGTTGCCTTTTTTGTAGGCGGAAAAACGAATAAACTGGGAGAACCGATTTCGGTGAAAAACGCACAAGAAAATATTTTTGGATTTGTTTTGATGAACGATTGGAGCGGTGAGAGTTTTTACTTCATGTCAGAATTATGGATACTTGACTGGTTTTCGAAACATATTGCAAAGCATTTTAATATGTTCACTAAATTCGGTTTGAGATTTTCATTTTTGGGAAAAAAATAATATATATTATACCGCGTTGGTCATTTTGAGGGTGTAAATGATGATATTCTGAATTTTTTTTTGTGGTGAGTGTGGGGAACCAAAAGCACAATTTATTATTATTTCCATATATACAGGGTGTTCCAATACAAAGTTACACTTTATTAATATGACACCCTATATTTGACCTCAAAAAAGGAAAGGCAAGCTCAAATTATGATGAGTTTCTTTAGATCACTCTGTTCATTTAATGCACCATTTACGAGAAAATCGCAAAAAATTTCAAATATGGAGTCATTTTGAATAGTAATTTTGAAGGAACCAGTCACGCAAGCTATACAGACAATGTTTTTCTTGAGTAGACATATTAGCTACTCACATAAAGGGAAAAAAAATTGAACTCTGGAATGTACAGAGTGATAATAATTAATTCTCAAACATCTACTACGAACAATGGTGGAAAACTTTCCTATTTCAAATGGCACTCCCGTTATTTCTTCATCTCGTTGAAGGCAAAATTAATTTCGAACTTTTTTCATAAGGTTTTCCTATACCTAAACCTGATATAGTCCGTTCGCGAAAGTTTGAGCCGTCAGTTGGCCCATTGTTTAAACAATGGTTGGCCATGATAATTGGGAATATTCCACTGTGTATATTAAAATTTTAGGTTATATTGTTTATTTTCTTGTCAGATTGATACTCAATGTTGTCGATATAACACTGAGTTCTCTGATAATTCGGACCATTCGGTCGGGTACATTCGGCAACGTTGACTTTATTTTACGTTATGACAACAAATACTGCCAACTTCAGATAAATAAACAAACGCCTACTATGCGCTCAAACTTCCGTGAACGGACTTTAGTTTCCCAGCAATTTTAGATTTTCATTCAAAACTAGAAAACCAACAATTTTATGTAGGTAGTAATAATAATAGAAAAAATTTCTATGGGGAGTGATTTGGCAGTTGCAGAATGAATCTCAGAGAATTAATTAATCAAATAATTGTTCAATGTATAGTGAATTGAAAATCGAGAATTGCTGAAAAACTATGGGGTTTAGGTATAGGAAAACCTTATGCAAAAAGTTTCGAAATTAATTTTTGCGTTCAACGAGATGAAGAAATACCGGGCGTGCCATTTGAAATAAGAACGTTTTTGACCATTATTCGTCGTAGATGTTTGAGAATTAACTATGATCACTCTGTACATTCCAGAGTTCAATTTTTTTCTCTTTTGGGACTAGCTAATATGTCTATTCAAAAAAACATTGTCTGTATCACTTGCGTAACTGGTTCCCTCATAAATTACTATTCAAAATGACTCAATATTTCAAATTGTTCGCGATTTTCTAGTAAATGGTGCATTAAATGTACAGAGTGATCTGAAGAAACTCATCATTATTTGGGATTGCCTTTCCTTTTTTGAGTTAATATATATGGTGTCACATTTAAAAAAGTGTAACTTTGTATTAGAACAACCTGTATATATGGAAATGATTTTAAATTGTGCTTTTGGTTACCTTACACTCAGCACAAAAAAATAATTTCAAAATATCATCATTTACACCCTAAAAATGACCATAGTTGTTGTTTGCCAACCGGTATATGAATACTCCTGAAAAAGTGCCTAAAAAATGTAACAGCGGATTTCGAATCTCCAGCTTTATTCAAAATGACAATTTTTCAATTTTTATTTCGAAATACTTCAAAAATTACTCAGATCAAATATCAATAATAACTGGATGAATGATGTGATGAAGACCAAAATAAAGTATAATCATTGTTTCCTTAAACAATGGTATAATAATTTCACATTTCTTAGCTAGAGATATTCAAAAATGGGAGTATGTGCCTCTGGGACCTTTCACAGCTAAAAACGTGGGGACCAGTATCTCTCCTTGGGTAGTAACGACTCTTGCTCTGGAACCATTCATGGTTGATAATTATCCTCAGGATCCTAAACCTTTTTCATACCTCACACATGACGACAAATTCAACTTCGACATTCAGCTTGCAGTGGATTTGAAACGTAAGTTAATATTATTCAATGTCACAACTTCCGAGGAAACTTGGAAACTCGAATTTTTCCAGGTTGGTTTGAGAAAATTCGAATCACCAATGAATAGAATTAAACCCAGATTATAGAATCTATCACAGAGGGTTTGAAATTTGAATTAGTCGAAATGAATATGAAAATTTTGCTGACTTGTAATTTTATTCTTGAAACAATTAATGCTTTCACATTTTTTTCAAACTGTTCATTTCTTTTCTTTCGAATGATCCATTACAATAAATATGAATTACAGATAACTATCGATAATAAAGTTGCACTGACCCAACATCCTACATTATCCGAATGAAAAACCTTCAAATTTTTTCTCGTGAACAAGCTAAAGAATTTGAATTTTTGTTTGTTTAGAGTAACCGCTAATTTTGAAGATATCGGGGTTACAGGGGTAGTCGTACCATTGTATAAGGAAAGATCCTTATACAATGGTCGTACTGAACATTGAAGGTCATTTCTGATGAATTTGCTCCTACAATTATGTTCTACCAAATTTTACCCAATTTCATCGTTATTGAGGTATTGACTCTTTTTTAAACCCCTCATTTTTTGGATTTTTGTCGTTTTTGTCTAGAATTAGAGCTCCTGTGGTCCGTTTTTTATGTATGTATACAGGGTGTCCCGGAAAATGTAGGAAATCTCTTGGATTTAGATGGAACATAAAAAATGAAGATGACAAGTTCCCATATTTTTTTTCCTACCGGTCCTCCCTACGAAGATACAACCTCCTAAATGACTCCACTGGAAATCCATTTTAGTGGAATAAGTTTCAAACAACTCGATATAATTTGATGAAAAGTTGATAAGATTACTAGTATTAAGGACCTCTCAACTCACCGCACTCAAATTTCTATTAGCTTATTCAGTTACCAGGGGCGGACTGGGTTGTACATTTTAATGCTTACATTTTCAACTCCCTGTATGATGAGGTGCTAAAAAAACAAATTTGGATACCTTGAACATCAAGCTAAAGAAAAGGTACTTCAGTTCAGTGTCGATAAAAATGAACCGTTTTCGAAAACAAAATAATGAAAGAAGTAAGTAATTGAAATTTATTCCACTAAAATGAATTGCCATTGCCGTCATTTAGGAGGTCGTATCTTCGTAGGGAGGACCGCTAGGAAAAAAAATATGGGAGCTTGTCATCTTATTGTTTTATGTTCTATATGAATTCGAAAAATTTCCCACATTTTCCGGGACACCTTGTATATTTAGAGAGGCTGTCAATTAATGAAAATTATCAACAAAAACTGAACCTACTACTAACCTTAAAAACAAAGCTTGTCAAAGGTAAGAATTGAAGAATTTTCTCTCAATGTCTTTAACTTTGAAGTGAACAGGAGTTATAAGAATATTTTTCTGCTTCTTTTTTCATAATTTGTAAGTTTCTTCGACCTCAAACTAAAATTGTACCCTTTACTATCTTAACAGTAGCTGGGTCAATTATTCTGCAGATGCTTTCAATAATTTCTTCGTCTCCTCAGCTATTTAAAAAGGTATAACAGTTGCTATAAATAGGCAAAATATTGACTTAATTACAATAAAGTTAGTAGAGGGTACAATTTTAGTTTGACGTAAAAGAAAGTAAAGAAACTTATTACATATGGAACTAGCAATTGGGTATCGGATAACGTCTTAGGATGTTTCAAAAAGCAGTACTTCTCGGTACTGCTAGAACGGTAAGGAAGTTTGCAGGTCACGATGGACACCAGGAGCAACCATGGAGAGAAATATTGCAAAACCGACTACCAGGACGTCAGCCGGGAAATCCAGGACCAAGCAATGAAGGACGAACAACCCAGGACCCAGGAGAAGAAGAACACCGAACACCTCAGAGCTCAATCCCCCTGATACTTCCTATCCGGGATGAGTGAATGTTCTCCTTGGAAGGGAGTGTGATAGCCGATCGCTAGGGGTGTGGGAAATCACACTCTTTCTATGCTAAAAGGCTCAAGTCGATGAAACAAAAAAAAGTATATTTATACCTTTTGTTCGCTTCAAAGTCAAAAAACTTTCAGAGCAAATTCTTCAATTCTTACTTTCGTTCAGTTTTTTTTGAATAATCATTCTTATTAATTAACATTAATTATCATTATTATTAATTGACATATTCCCTAACTAGATACATTGAAAACTGGACCCTAGGAGCTCTAATATCAGAAAATTCCGACGAAAAAACCAAAAAATGAGGGATAAAACAAAAAGCTTTAAAATTAAATATCTCAATTTCGGAGAGCATATTATGGGATCAAAATCATCAGAAATAACCTGAAAAATATCGTCCTTCAATATACGGTACGATTTACCCTGTTACCCTGATGTCGAACAGTTTCTGAAGTATCGAATTCATCGGAAAAAAAAATTGAGCTTATTTTCATCTTTAGTTCCGACCTTTTTTGAAAAAAAATCAGTGGTGGTTACGTAGTACGTTCGGAAATTCATTTTGATATTTTCTCTTGTGACTAAGGAATAAAGATTATTTCTCCATACGAGATTTCGATGCGCAATTATGATATTTTTTTCTTCAATATTTTCTGTGATAGCCCCCTCAATTGTTTGGCCGTTATTTTCGAATATCCTGAATAATGATAAAATCGAATATACTTTCAGCGGATAATTCAAATACTGCGACTACCATTTGCCGCTCAAACTACAAATATTTGTATTGGACACCCAAACAACAACTAGCTCAGCATACAATAACAGGATGTAACATGAATCCAGGAGATCTTTTAGCCAGTGGTACCATAAGCGGAGAGGTTTTTTTTTTTTCTTTCCAATTTCACTCTTCAATTGATTGAAAAAAAATTATAGAAGCATTGACAGTTGAACGTTGAACCCAGAAAATTTTGTGTATGTGTTCAATATCGTTTTATATTTACATTACCTATATTTTATATTTATAAAAATTAGATTTGCCAGGTTGCCAAACCAAAAAGACGGTCAGATCATCCTGTTTGACCCGAACATTGGGTGAAAAAACCTGACATCTACATTATTCAGAATTTCTCATGGTAGAATGAAAAATGTAGGTATATAAAATCAAAAACTTATTCGATTATCTTAAGTAATTGCACAAGTGCACCAAAATTACCGATAATTTTGCATGACAGCGTGTTGTCAAAAAACTGCATGAGTTAATTTTCATTTATAATAAAGAAGCCGACACCAAAGGTGGAGGGCTCTTTCTTCAGAAATTAAAATGACCGAATGCAGTTTTTCAATAACAACCTAGCTGGAATGCGAAATTATCCGGTCTTTTGGATGCACTACCCCATTTCCATAACCTACCGTTTTGTAATATATCGAATAAACTTGGGAGGAGATGGAAAATGACATTTTTTTCATCTATTAATGAAAATAAATCGGTCTCTGTTCATCCGATCAGAATGATTAATACCTCATTTTATAGGTAAATTAATTTTCTACGAACGCCCTATTGACCACTTTTTTCATAACCTATCGTTTTGAAAATATATCGAATAAACTTGGGAGGAGATGGAAAATGACATTTTTTCATCTATTAATGAAAATAAATTGGTCTCTGTTCATCCGATCAGAATGATTAATACCTCATTTTTTAGGTAAATTGATTCTCTACAAAAGCCCCTCTGACCACTTTTCTCCATAACCTACCGTTTTGAAAATATATCGAATAAACTTGGGAGGAGATGGAAAATGACATTTTTTCATCTATTAATGAAAATAATTCGGTCTCTGTTCATCCGATCAGAATAATTAATACGTCAATTTATAGGTAAATTAATTCTCTACAAACGCCCTATTGACCACTTTTTTCCATAACCTACCGTTTTGAAAATATATCGAATAAACTTGGGAGGAGATGGAAAATGACATTTTTTCATCTATTAATGAAAATAAATTGGTCTCTGTTCATCCGATCAGAATGATTAATAACTCATTTTTTAGGTAAATTGATTCTCTACAAAAGCCCCATTGACCACTTTTCTCCATAACCTACCGTTTTGAAAATATATCGAATAAACTTGGGAGGAGATAGAAAATGACATTTTTTCATCTATTAATGAAAATAATTCGGTCTCTGTTCATCCGATCAGAATAATTAATACGTCAATTTATAGGTAAATTAATTCTATACAAACGCCCTATTGACCACTTTTTTTTCATAACCCACCGTTTTGAAAATATATCGACTAAACTTGAGAGGAGATGGAAAATGATATTTTTCATCTATTAATGAAAATAAATCGGTCTCTGTTCATCTGATCAGAATGATTAAACCTCATTTGATAGATAAATTAATTCTCTACAAACGCCCTATTGGCCACTTTTTTCCATAACCTACCGTTTTGAAATATATCGAATAAACTTGGGAGGTGATGGAAAATGACATTTTTTCATCTATTAATGAAATAAATCGGTCTCTGTTCATCCGATCAGTATGGTTAATACCTCATTTTATAGGTAAATTAATTCTCTACAAAGGCTCGTTTGACCACTTTTTTCCATAACCTACCGTTTGAGAATATATCGAATAAACTTGGGAGGAGATGGAAAACATTTTTTCATCTATTAATGGAAATAAATCAGTCTCTGTTCATCCGATCAGAATGATTTATATCTCATTTTATAGGTAAATTAATTCTCTACAAAGGCTCGTTTGACCACTTTTTTTCCATAACCTACCGTTTTGAGAATATATCGAATAAACTTGGGAGGAGATGGAAAATGACATTTTTTCATCTATTAATGGAAATAAATCAGTCTCTGTTCATCCGATCAGAATGATTTATATCTCATTTTATAGGTAAATTAATTCTCTACAACGCTCGCTCTATTGACCACTTTCTTCCATAACCTACCCTTTTGAAAATAATCGAATAAACTTGGGGAGGAGATGAAAATGACATTTTTTTATCTATTAATGAAAATAAATCGGTCTCTGTTCATCTGATCAGAATAATTAATACCACATTTTTCGTTGCGAATCACTTTAATCAACCTTTGAGGTTTAGCCACTTTAAAAGTAGACACCCTGTATAGAACCGAACAATGAACATACAATATTACAATATCTATCAAAATAAAATGCTTGAAAATTTTTTACTAGGCTGACCAGATCATTCCTAGTTCAATGACGGACGTCTGGTCACCCTATTTTTAACTCATTTTATAATCTTTATAAATTATAACCAAAGATATAAGATAAAATATCTTTGATTATAACCCAGTGGTCCAGTGGTGACATCTGCGTGTGTGAAACAGATCGGAAGATCGGTAATTGAGATTCCTATAAAGAACAATTCTTTGGAGATCACAAGTCGTACAACAGATGGCGCTATTGAGATCTTCGCCCTCTTAATGATAATAAGAGTAGAAATCAGAAAAGATTATTCTGGTGAATTAGTTAATTTATGAACTGGTATTTTATATGGATAGAACACTAACAATGTTCACAGAATATATTCTTTTGATGAGTTTATAACAGGTTCCTGTATTTGCTTTCCAGAACGCTTTTTCATTATATCTCTTGGAAGCTAACAGTCACTTTCGTACATCGAATACAATACTATGAACAACACTAATTGATCTCCACTTATTGAATTTAAATGATTCTATATAATCATTTCAAAAAACTGTACAAAAAAGCAGTATTCTGTATAAATATTTGATAATGATTTTTCTAGATATCTACTATATCAATATAGGTTGCTGTTCAACATAGTAGATGGCACATTATTGAAGGCTGTACTCGAGTCATACCAACAAGAAGTCGGAAGTAGTTCAAATTTATATATATATGACATCTAAAGGCTATATAACTTTTTTGAAATTTTTATCTCGCACCGGAGGAAGATATCAGATCTTCTTCCGACTTACAATAATTAAATCAAGGCCAAATTTAAACAAACGACTTAATTGGACTTCCCAATCTACAAATACATACACATACGAATTTTTCCATGAACTCCTTCCGACTTACAGTAATTAAAATGACGTCGATTAAAGAGTTAAAAGACTTATGCCCGATTGCACCGTTCGTCTAAGCAACGTTTAAGCCCTGAAATGACGTTTCATCAATGGAATAAACGTCACTTAGGACTTAAACGTTGCTTAGACGAACGGTGAACGGTGCAATCGGGCATTACTTTTTCCATACTTCACTCTCTCAACTTACTAATCTTGAATCTTACTATATCTTTTTGAAATGAAGGCGAAAACCGAATGAACGAAAGAATATGAGAATCAAATAATCGAATGCTGTATGAAATGAATGTATGGAATGGAAATAATATGACATTTCTGTTATTTAACTGGACAACAGCACTTAAGCCTTGTTTCGCACTACGCTAGTAGTTTAGTCGAGGAGCTAAAAATTTAGCCACTAAACGTGTGTGAACACTAAGAATTTAGTCGTGTAGATTAGTGTGTAGTTAAGTCGAGTCGATCCATTTGTTCTATTTTATCGGGCGAGTAGAGTACCCACCCCACCACGCGATACTCTTCACTCGCTCACGGACTAGATAGGTCCGAACCGATCAGTTTATTCGAGTTCATTAGTAATATTATCATTTGCCGCGGTGATGTCGTTTCGCTGGGCGAAAGAAATCACGTCAGAGTTCGTGCGTTGCGAGTTGTTCATCGTACAAAGGGCTACTCACTTGTGAACTTAACTCGAACAAAGTGCGAACGATTGGATGGAGAGTAGCTACTGAATTTCTAGCGGCTCGACTAAACTACTAGCGTAGTGCGAACAGGCTTTACTAAACTTATAGTTTATTAAAGTTTTAATATTCTAAATAAATACATGATTTGATGATATGCAACCTATTTTCTTCCATCCATTAATTCTTATTGATTGAGAAATAGTTTTTCATTTTGAAAGAAGCTCAGTAGTCTTCCGTAGAATTCAACTCATTTCTCGTTTCAGATGTCTGATTCTTTCGGATCTCTCTTCTGGAATTGTCGTGGAAAGGCACTAAAACCCGTAAGACTCATTGATGGAAGCCAGAGAAAATTCCTTCAGGATGGAGATACCGTAATAATGAGGGGAAAATGCGAAGGTGATGGTTATAACGTTGGGTTTGGTACTTGTGAAGGAAAATTGTTACCTGCATTGAATTTGTAAAAATAATATTTTTGAGTAGGTTTTGTAACTACTAACTATTTATTCACAGTAAGAAATTAGTATTCGCAATAAATGAGACAAAAATCTATAGATAAGTGTATAAAAATCGAGTTGGAAAAATTCGATTTTTCATACCTTCATAAAAATATAATCGATTTTTAAATTCGTTAATGAAATACGATTTTGGTTTGTAAATGAATTGACGCATAAATGATGATGAGAGAGCTTTCTAATACTTGAATATAATTGCTTAGTATCAATAATGATCATGTATTTGAAAATTCGAATATTTTCATAAACCTGTGCTGCTTTCTGCACATGATAATGGTGTGGTATCCAGGGGCGCAGGGTCGGATCCAGGAGGGGAACCCTAAATTGCCCTAGACCACCTAAATTTTTGCTGACATTCTAAGAGTAAATAATTACAGAACGGGAAAAATTTCATTTGACCCAATTTCCTAATGGAGTTGATTGGGGGCTACTCAATTCAGTCAAATTAACGTTGCCTTCAATACCAGTACCTTTTGGCTTTTGAA
The DNA here is from genome assembly GCA_013421045.1 of Propylea japonica. Lineage (NCBI taxonomy): Eukaryota > Metazoa > Arthropoda > Insecta > Coleoptera > Coccinellidae > Propylea > Propylea japonica. The sequence continues at coordinate 110,127,133 of CM024240.1, read as the reverse complement.
TATATAAAAGTCCCCCGCTCCCCAAAAGTCGGGCCTGGAACCGCGCGGTGGTATCGAATGTGTTATCAGATGAATAAGCTTTTCATTGGAATCTTTCAGAAAAAAATTGAGAAAAGACCAGTGCCAGTTGCTTTTGAGCGCTCGTTCATTGGTGGGGCAATAAGGCAATTAATTACCTCAAATTTTAGTTTTTAGGACTTGATACTAAATACAGTAATGTATGGTTAAGGTTAACCCGAACAGAAAGTTGCCAGGACCCGTTCGGTAATATCGAATCATTCGGATTATAGATCTATCTCTAGAGACTGCAAATACATTTTTCCATCCACCATAGAAAAAAGCTCATTTTAAAGCATTCGAATCACCCATTAATGACCTATTTCAATGCACGATTTCTTATTTAATGCATGATTTCATGGTTCACCGAACAGAGAAGTATTCAGAAGTTGATAACACTATCCATACAATTCTGTACCTATATGAATGCAAAATCTCAGCACAATCAGAATTAGATTACCATATTACGCACTCTACAGTATTACATCGGTTATCATTTGACAGCATCTATGGTATCGGAAGAAGAACTGATGAATTGAGTTCATCGATGCATTAATCTGTTATTGAGTTATTTCACGTCGAAAGTTATAAAAAATAATCGCCGGAAAGTGTTCACTATTCAATTGAACTTTTGGCACTAGGGTTGTCCAACCCTATAAATACAATATAAAAGGCAACCCTCGTAATCAATACTCAGGTAAAATGTATAAAGCTTTTTGAAGTATCTCCCTGTGACACTTGAAACTTCTAAGCCGAACAAGATTTAAACAAAGCATAATTATAATGGATTACAATAAATTATGATAAAAGTTTCTGTTTCCAAGCTACGCTATGTCCAATTGTTAGCATAAACTTTGTCTAACTTCTGAAAATGCATTGTTGGTAGCTTCCCTGCTGGGATTCAATTCCAATTAAATTTTCACTAGAATACCCCAGGAGCTTCATTGTGAAGCATGGAGCAGGCTTGACCTATAACTTGCTTAGTTATTGATACAGATCGAAACTAGGACGCAATGAAATTAATGGACTATTCGAAAAAGGGGAAATAAAAAATCAAAGAATTTGAAAAATCGAGGGTCAAAAATATTCTCTAACCTGAATTTCGCTTATTTCAAAACATGCGTAGAGTCGACTGCTGTGGATTCGAAACCTGTCATTTCTTTCTACCATAGGGATGTTGACTACTTTTTGGAATTTATTTTATTTTGAAGATAAACCCTATACAAACACGAAAAAATTACTTTTTCATTGCCAATAAAACTGAGTAAATGAAAAGACAATTCAAAATTCCCGCGGAAATGCTCAATTTTGTCACGTTCTGATGATTACGTCATTAACCGGTTAGATACTTTGACTACTGTCAAAGCGAACTGATTTTGCCCGATCCCTTGTGGAAAAGTTCAATCTAAGCCTTCAAAATGAATAGGTCGATCTGTAAATGCTGAATGAAGTGTTTCTTTTATTTGTCATAATAAATATGAGTTAAAAGTTTGCTACTTACAAAGACAATTTCACGTTTTTAAGCTCCGCTGCACAAAATCCTTGTTTTGAGCAAAGAAACTTGCGACCATAAGAGAATCTATCTTCGGTAAGTTACTACTATTACCCTTGATGAATCCTATCTCCATTATAAAGAAAATTGTAGATTATCGTTCTTGTAACGAACTAGGTATTCTGTTCTCTTTCAGATTTCAACTTCTTAAGTTCGAATAATAGATATACTCCGTTCACGAAAGGTTGAGCACATAGTAGGCGTTTCTTTATTTATCTTAAGTTGGCAGTATTTGCTGTCATAACGTAAAATAAATTCAATGTTGCCGAATGTACCCGGCCTCGTCCGACGAGCTTGCGAGTTATCAAACAACTCTATGCATTATTGACAACATTGCGTATCAATCTGACAAGAAAATAAACATCATAACCTAAAATTTTAATATACACAGTGGAATATGTCAAATTATCATGGCCAACCGACGGCTCAACCTTTCGTGAACGGACTATATGATATATTATATATTTACTATGGTTCAAGTGCGTGGGTTTAACAAAGCTTGATTGGCCATCAAATCGTTTACATTGAAGTAAGTAGATGGTTTATGTCAAAAATGAACTGAAAATTGCAGAGAAATGATGACATTTCAATAATCAAGGTGATTGGAGTTTTGCGGAACCCGGCCTATTAATGTATTTTGTTGATATAAGCACCGAACATTCGAATTTGCAATGACAATCCGGAAAGTCACGTCAATTACCTCTGATTGGCGTTCGCAGTCACGTGATAATTTAAATCAGCTTTATTTAATTCAACGAGAATAATGAGATCACTAAAATGGTTTTTTAGTATTCCAAAAACTCCCTTCTATGAGGAAAACCTCAATTCATATGAATTCGTAACATGAGTCAACATCCCTATTGACAAGATCATTCGAACGATTGGCAAATTGTTCCCTACCCAATGCAAAACAAATTAGGACACTCAAATTTCATGCAAATTTGAATGTAGGCTGGTCGCAATAATGAATCAGGTTGACTCAATCTGAAGATCTCATGACTTTATTTCAATAACACTTCTCGTACAGCTTCAGTGGTATCGGGAAAAAAAACTGATGAATCATCGATGCATTCTCTCTCGTTATTAAGTTAATCCACTTCGAAAGTTATAAAAATAATCGCGCGGAAAATGTTCTTGATGCATCTTCCTTTGACACTCGAAACTTCGAAGCCGAAAAAGATTCAAACAAAGCATGATATAATGGATTACAATGAATTATGATCAAAGTTTCTGTTTAGAAGCTACGCAATTGTTTGCGTTAACTTTGTTTCACTTCTGAAAATGCATTGTTGGTAGCTTTCCGCTGGGATTCAATTCCAATTAAATCTTAATTTAATTTCAAATTTAAATTTGAATGTGAGCTGGGCCTATACAAAAATACTTTGCAACTTTTCACTTTGCACTTTGCATTCTGACAAATTTCAAAAGTGAAAATCAACTATATCGCACAACATTTCTCCCAATATTTAATTCTTCTCTTGACTTTCACATTGCACTTTCAATTATGAATGCGTTTCGTGCAATGTAACTCATTTGAAAAGTGCAAAGTGAAAAGTTGCAAAGTATTTGGTGCACTAGGCCCCTGTCGCAGTAGGGGAAACCCGGATAGATGCCCCACTTTTTGAATTTGCCTCATATTTTTGAAGATATCGATATTATATGTCTAATTTTATGAGTGTAGGAAGCCCCATTATTTGATTTGGAATACTGAGACTTTTCTCTGACATAGCAATCCCAAATGCACAATAACTTGATTTTTGTAGAACCCTTTTCTTGGGGATAGTTGCCTACAAGTATGGATAGTTGCCCCACCATGAAAATACTGGGAGGGATAGATGCCCTTCATACTGTGTGAACCAAAAACCCAACTAAATACAATGAGATTTTCTATGCTTAAAACAGCAACTTTATGTACGTACATGAATCGAATTAACAACAATTGGCATTTTTAATTGAATTTCAATAGTTATTTAATCAACTAGGTTATTAAAGACAGCGACTAATGGTCAAGATATTTTAAAGCGTTCGCTCCGCTCACGCTTTAATAGTTCGAGACCATTAGTTGCTCGATTAATAACCGAGTTGATTACAAGATTTTTCCGCCGATCTCAATACGAATTGTGTATAATACTTGATTTAAATATATTTATATTTTGCACTAGACATGCATTTCACAAATATAATTTTTATGTTATGTTCCAGTAGAGCTTGACATTTCTTGTAGTGCTTCTGACTACTTGTGGACGGTTTGCCATGAGGATTGCACATTAAAATGGCTAAAAAATTGAGTATTAAAATGGGGCATTAATGCTCAATTTCCTACACATTAAAATCACCTTTTATTTCGAGGTCGGCGGAAAAAGCATATATTAAACGAAAAGTTGCATTCTTCATATTAACATAAAGCATTATTCACACATTCATGATAATTAATTGAATAAGTCCCAACTGAAATGATCAGGAATCAAGTTTAAAATCAAAATAACACAATGAATCGAAAATCTGCTAAGAAGATATGGTTTTAGTTTAGATGTCCTAAGGAGCACCTATACCTCAAAAAATCAGGGCAACTATCCTTTTCGATAGGGATAGATGCCCATGAAATTTTTAATAAATTAAGAAGAAAACAAAAACTATTTGTACTCAGATGTACACTCAATGAAACACTGTATTGGCGTAATAAAAAAAATTAATGAATTTATTACCACTTCAAAAGTTATACAGCGGCAAATACCTACCTCTAAAAGTTTGGCATGTTTGTGAAGTTCGCTGCTGAGATGATCGCACACACTAGCGAAAAACGGCTTCACTTTACAATAACCCTTACAAAACTAAGGTCCAGGGTGACTGTAGCAGCTACTTATAAAATTAATTTTTTGATGATACGTGTTTCGGAAGTTAGGTATTTCGAAAATGGGGCATCTGTCCAACTGAGGCATCTATCCGGGTTTTACCCTAATGCTTCAGGTTCACTCAATCTCAAGATAGGTCACATGATTTTCTTTCAATATCATCTCGCGTACAGCATGAATGGTATCGGGAGAATAACTGATGGATCATCGATGCCTTAATCTATTATTGAGTTATTCCACGTCTTAAGTTATAAAAAATAATGTTCACTATTCAATTGAATTTTTGGCACTAGTGTTTTCCTAGACTCGAAATATAAAAGACAATCCTCGTAATCAATACTTAATACTAAAATGTACAGAGGTTCTTGAAGTATCTCCCTGTGACACTTGAAACTTCTAAGCCTAACAATATTTAAACAAAGGATGATTATAATGAATTAAAATGAATTATGATCAAAGTTTCTGTTTCCAAGCTACGCAATGCCCACAATTGTTTGCGTTAACTTTGTTTAACTTCTGAAAACGCATTGTAGTTACCTTCCCACTGGGCTTCAATTCCAATTAAATTTTCACTAGAATACCCCAGGAGCTTCATTGTGAAGCATGGAGCAGGCTTGACCTGTAACTTGTTTAGTTATTGTTAGAGATTGAAACTAGGACGCAATGAAATTAATGGACTATTCGAAAAAGGGGAAATAAAAAATCAAAGAATTTGAAAAATCGAGGGCAAAAATATTCTCTAACCTGAATTTCGCTTATTTCAAAACATCCGTAGAGTCGACTGCTGTAGATTCGAAACCTGTCATTTCTTTCTACAAGATCATTCGAACGATTGGCAAATTGTTCCCTACCAACGCAAAACAAATTAGGACACTCAAATTTCATGCAAATTTGAATGTAGGTTGACTCAATCTGAAGATCTCATGACTTTCTTTCAATAACACTTCTCGTACAGCATCAGTGGTATCGGGAAAAAAACTGATGAATTGAGTTCATCGATGCATTCATCTCTCAGAGAAATAAATAAACTGTACTTTTTACTTTGTTCGCCTGTTATTAAGTTAATCGAAATATAAAAGACAATCCTCGTAATCAATACTCAATACTAAAATGTACAGAGGTTCTTGAAGTATCTCCCTGTGACACTTGAAACTTCTAAGCCTAACAATATTTAAACAAAGGATAATTATAATGAATTACAATGAATTATGATCAAAGTTTCTGTTTCCAAGCTACGCAATGCCCACAATTGTTTGCGTTAACTTTGTTTTACTTCTGAAAACCGAAAACGCATTGTAGTTACCTTCCCACTGGGCTTCAATTCCAATTAAATTTTCACTATATTATAGAATACCCCAGGAGCTTCATTGTGAAGCGTGGAGCAGGCTTGACCTATAACTTGTTTAATATTGATAGAGATCGAAACTAGGACGCAATGAAATGAATGGATTATTTGAAAAAATGGAAACAGAAAAGAAAATCGATGAGTTTGAAAAATCCAGATCATACTCACTATAACTTGAATTTTGCTTATCTTTAAACACCCGTAGAGTCGACTGCTGTTGAATCGAAATCTGTCATTTCTTTCTACCAAGTGACGTGATCATTTCAACGATTGCCAAATTGTTCCCTACCAACGCAAAAAAAAAATTGTGACACTCAAATTTTATGCAAATTTGAATGTAGGCTGCATCAGGTTGACTCAATCTCAAGATAGGTCACATGACTTTCTTTCAATATTACTCTGAGTACAGCATCGATCTTATCAGGAAAAAAAATGATGAATTGAGTTCATCGATGCATTCATCTCGCAGAGAAATAAACTTTACTCTTTACTCTGAGATTCACCTGTTATTGAGTTAATCCACGTCTAAAGTTTTCGCTTATTTCAAAACATCCGTAGAGTCGACTGCTGTAGATTCGAAACCTGTCATTTCTTTCTACCAATTGACAAGATCATTCGAACGATTGGCAAATTGTTCCCTACCCAACGCAAACAAATTAGGACCATAGATAAACTTAGTTAATCTATGATTAGGACACTCAAATTTCATGCTGAATGTTGTTTGGTCGCAATAATGAATCAGGTTGACTCAATCTGAAGATCTTTCAATAACACTTCTCGTACAGCATCAGTGGTATCGGGAAAAAAACTGATGAATTGAGTTCATCGATGCATTCATCTCTCAGAGAAATAAATAAACTGTACTTTTTACTTTGTTCGCCTGTTATTAAGTTAATCCACGTCGAAAGTTATAAAAATAATCGCCGGAAAATGTTCTTGATGCATCTTCCTTTGACACTCGAAACTTCGAAGCCGAACAAGATTCAAACAAAGCATGATTATAATGGATTACAATGAATTATGATCAAAGTTTCTGTTTCGAAGCTACGCAATATCCGCAATTGTTTGCGTTAACTTTGTTTTACTTCTTAAAACGCATTGTAGTTACCTTTCCACTGGGATTCAATTCCAATTAAATTTTAATTTAATTTCAAATTTAAACTTGAATGTGAGAATGTGAATGGGGCCTATTACACCAAAATACTTTGCAACTTTCCACTTTGCACTCTGACAAATTTCAAAAGTGAAAATCAACTATATTGCACACATTTCTCCCAATATTTAATTCTTCTCTTGACTTTTCACATTGCACTTTTCAATTATGAATGCGTTTCGTGCAATGTAACTCATTTGTAAAGTGAAAAGTTGCAAAGTATTTGGTGCACTAGGCCCCTGTCGCAGTACCTAATGCTGCAGGGTGACTCAATCTCAAGATAGGTCACATGATTTTCTTTCAATATCATCTCGCGTACAGCATGAATGGTATCGGGAGAATAACTGATGGATCATCGATGCATTAATCTATTATTGAGTTATTCCACGTCTTAAGTTATAAAAAATAATCTCCGGAAAATGTTCACTATTCAATTGAATTTTTGGCACTAGTGTTTTCCAGACTCGAAATATAAAAGACAATCCTCGTAATCAATACTCAATACTAAAATGTACAGAGGTTCTTGAAGTATCTCCCTGTGACACTTGAAACTTCTAAGCCTAACAATATTTAAACAAAGGATAATTATAATGAATTACAATGAATTATGATCAAAGTTTCTGTTTCCAAGCTACGCAATGCCCACAATTGTTTGCGTTAACTTTGTTTAACTTCTGAAAACGCATTGTAGTTACCTTCCCACTGGGATTCAATTCCAATTAAATTTTCACTAGAATACCACAGGAGCTCCATTGTGAAGCGTGGAGCAGGCTTGACCTGTAACTTGTTTAGTTATTGATAGAGATTGAAACTAGAACGCAATAAAATTAAAGGACTATTTGAAAAAGGGGAAACAGTATATCGACGAGTTTGAAAAACCGGGGTGAAAAACATTCTCACTATAACTTGAATTTTGCTTATCTTGAAAGACCCGTAGTCGACTGTTCCCTACCCAACGCAAAAAAAATTGGGACAAAATTTCATGCAATATTGAATGTAAAGGCCTGGTTTCGGTAGGCATGCAGCAGCTGCAAGCAGCCGCTGCTTGCGTCCGCTGCTACGTCGGAGTGGTTTCGCTTGTGCAGCCGCTGCATGCAGCCAAACCAAACTATCGGCAGTCGCAGTGAGAATTCGACAGTCATGGAGTATGTACTTGCGCTCCATATTTTAGAAGAAGAGCAGAGTGAAATAATTCTGAAATACATGAAATGAGAAATAGAAAAAGGCGAGCTGTACATTAAATATATAAAAACAGGAGTGAGGAAGGTACCTTCAACAACCTCATAACAAAGCATCTAATAGATGATGAAGAAAAATTCCATAGTTTTTTTCGGTTAAACAGGAATCAGTTCAATTATGTGCTACAAGCTATCAAAGAAAATATTAATAATGGTAACAAAAACGTAAGAACGGTTCGACATTTTGTATATTGAATTGTAAAAAAAATGTTTCGTATTTTCATGCTGAATTAAAATTAAAAATATAAAAAAAATGCGATTTACCTGTTTTTCCCTCCATTTTCGAGGCGATCTTTTGCCATATACAAGTATTATCCTTTATGCCATTATTTTTATACTCATTGTGAAATGCATCATATAAGCTTCTATTCATAGACACTAATTCTATCAGCATCATTTCCTCGTCCCGCGAAAATCTATCTACACTCTGAATACTCATTTTTCACCCAACGTATGCTGCAGGGACGTCACACAGACTGGTACCCCGAGCAGTCAGGACGTTTGCAGCCGCTGTTGCGATCGTGGCTCAAGCGAAACCACTTCTTCCTAGTTCCGAAAAAGCAGTGTATTTCAGAGCTGCAACGGCTACTTTCAGACGCAGCTGCATGCAGCGGCTGCACAAGCAAACCAGGCCTTAAGCTGGTCGCAGTAATGCTTTAGGTTGACTCAATCTCAAGATAGGTCACATGACTTTCTTTCAATATCACGCGTACAGCATCAATGGTATCGGAAGAAGAACTGATGAATTGAGTTCATCGATGCATTGTGTTGTTCATCCTCGTCTAAAGTTATAAAAATATTACCGAAAAATCTTCTCTATTCAATTAAATTTTTGGCACAAGATTTTGTCCAATGCCGAAATATATAAAAACAAACCTCGCAATCAATACTCGGGTAAAATTAACAGGTTCTTGAAGCATCTCCCTGGCGACATTTCAAAGTTCTAAGCCTATAATTATAATGGATTACAATGAATTATGATCAAAGTTTCTGTTTCCAATCTACGCTATGTCCAATTGTTTGCGTGAACTTGGTATAACTTCTGAAAATGCATTGTAGGTACCTTCCCACTGGTTTCATCAATTCCAATTAAATTTTCACTAGAATACCTCAGGAGCTTCATTGTGAAGCATGGAGCAGGCTTGACCTATAACTTGCTTAGTTATTGATAAAGATCGAAACTAGGACGCAATGAAATTAATGTACTATTGAAAAGCGGAAATAGAAAATCGATGAGTTTGAAAAATCCGGGTAAAAAATTATGACTGTCCGAATGCCATACTCACTCTAACCTGAATTTCGTTTATCTTGAAACACCAGTAGAGTCTATTGCTGTTCATTCGAAACCTGTCAAATTTCTACCAATTGACATGATCTTCTCAACGATTGCAAAATTGTTCCCTACCCAACGCAATAGTATTTTATGCAACGAGCGTATAATAATAGCCATTATGGGCAAGTAGCATACTATACTTTATTCACCACTACTGGATATATTTCTTGAAGATTTTTACATTTGGCGACCGCGACAAGACCTTTTTATGACAAGCGTGGAAAAAGCCAAGTTGACACATTAGAAATTTTTGGAAAACTGGTCATTGTAATTTTGTAATAAAAAAAGCTTTAATTGATATAATAAAAGCTGTTTGGCCCTCGATTGACAAGGTATTCCCATATTTGTTAGTTGGTGTACTTCAGAATACTGAATAATCCCAATTTAAAGAATACAATTTAGTATTATAGATTATATCAAAGCTAAATTTTATAAAGCATCTGACAGCAGTGAATTATAATCTCATTATTCCCTTGTGATTAATGGGTAATTATTAAGGCCGAGCACAGATACGTACAATGGACGGATTTTTACAATAGTCGTGGATAAAAAAATGCGAAATTTCATGCATATTGAATGTAAGCCGGTCGCAGTAATGCTTCAGGTTGACTCAATCTCAAGATAGGTCACATGACTTTCTTTCAATACCACTTCGCGTACAGCATCAATGGTATCGAAAGAAGAACTAATGAGTTGAGTTCATCGATGCATTAATCTGTTATTGAGTTATTCCCCGTCGAATGTTATGAAATAATCGATGGAAAATGTTCACCATTCAATTGAATTTTTGGCACTAGGGTTGTCCAACCCAAATATAAAAGGCAACCCTCGTAATAATACTCAGGTAAGGTTCTGAAGTATCTCCCTGTGACACTTGAAGAGGAACAAGATTTAACAAAGGATAATTATAATGGATTACAATGAATTATGATCAAGGTTTCTGTTTTCAAGCTACGCTGTGTCCTGTGTCCAATTGTTTGCGTGAACTTTGTCTAACTTCTGAAAATGCATTGTAAGTACGTTCCCACTGGATTCAATTCCAATTAAATTTTCACAAGAATACCCCAGGAGCTTCATTGTGAAGCGTGGAGCAGGCTTGACCTATAACTTGTTTAGTTATTGATAGAGATCGAAACTAGGACGCAATGAAATTAATGGACTATTTGAAAAAGCGGAAATAGAAAATCGATGAGTTTGAAAGGGAGACTCCAACTTGCGTTATCATTTTTCCATTCATCTGGATACCCCTATTAAGTTCATGCGATACTGTTGGGAAAAACTCACGACTATCTGACCTCAATATACTTGATAATGATAGTAAAGAATACAAACATTTGCTTGACTTTGTTTCAGCGGCCTATCCAGAGATTGTGATATGTAGTGACAATATCAACAACTGAATAGTAATAAATTGTGATTAGTGATTAGCAGAAAATAAACTTGTATGAATTAAATTGGTATATTCTCGAAAAATAATCAGTAGATTTCTTACGCGTTCGTTTCAATTGAAAAAGTTTGAAAAATTGTCTCACCTCATTGATGTGGTAATTAATTATACCACATCAATGTCCACTAAGGTGTTAACCCTAGTAGTGAGAAGCTCTGACTTAAAATCTGTAGCTTTTGCGTGTTGTACTTGTTCATATTGAGAAAACGATAACTCAAATTTGAATTACCTAAGAAGTTTTGGTTTAATTTTTTCCATTTATGAATTCAAATCTTCCTATTCAAATCTTGAGCCTAATATCTAAATTTCTAGTTTCAAGGTAGTTTCTTTTGGAAGTTATCGTGTTTACGACGAACCGTGACGTTTATGCCATTATTGATTCACTCAATATTGATTTCTCTAAACCCTTCAGCATCCACCAATATTTGACAAATGAAAAATTGTGAATGACTTATTACTGTACTGGGAACTTTTATTCAAAGATTGCCATTTATCAATATAAATGATCGGATGTTTATTTTAATAAAATAAAAAGCTCTGCCGTTAATAGTGGAAAATAACATCAGGCAAATGACCATCACGACCAGGCCTTACAGGACCATATCCTTTTAATTTTAACTAAATAGCAAAAGTGGCTGTCCTATGTCCTCGATACCTCACGAATTCCATCTTTGAGGTCTTGAATCGACGATGGTCTATTGGCGTAGACTTTCACGTGGCCCCAAAGGAAGAAGTCGCAAGGTGTTAATCACAAGATCTCGGTGGCAAATTGTGATCACTTCTTCGAGAGATAGGGATCATTCTCATGACATGACGTTGTTGATGATCGGCCAGCTTGAGTTCTGAACTTTATAAGCCTTAAAAACCAAAAAACAATCTTTATGTAAATACGATGTAATGACGCAAGGCGGATATAGCTTTTTTTCATGGGGGTGTAGTAATGATTCAAGATCGATAAACCCGGTTTCAAAACTTGAAAAAAATTTAATCAAAATATTTAGGAGGAATAATATAATAGAAAAAAATAGTAGTAATAATAGTAGTAAAAATAACAAACAAATGAAAATATGCACCACGTTGCGTAACTTTTTCTAAGGTTTTCGATATTCATGGGGGGGTAATTACCCCCCCCCGTAAATCCACCCTTGTAATGACGTTGATGGAATGCCCCAATTCCAAAGAACGACGAGGAATGGACAAACCTCGGTTTTCTTCAACACTTTCGGCTACAGCAGCAATATTGTCGGCTGTTCTTGAGCGACGTGCACGGGTTTTATTCTTCACATCACTAACTTGACCCAACAGCTCGAATTTTTCCATCAATTCCTTTATTGCGGTCCGACGACCCAAAAATGTTCGAGTTTTACGACCGTCTCTGCCTTTCACACTTTCACCATTTTATAGTGAATTTAAATAATTTCAATGCGTTCTTAAACCGCGTATCGTTCCATTTTTATTAACGGCGTAGTTTCTACTTGTCAAATGTCAAAAAATGACAGCTTCAAACGTGACATCTACCGAAATAGTGGGCTATTCAAAATAACACCTCTTATTGGAAAATCCTTCACTTCCGAGTGCGGACGAAATATACAGGACATGATGAACTGCCGTTTGATGTAATAATCCTGATTTGCGATATTTTGGAAATTGATCGTTTTTCCCGAGCGCTCTTCACATTAGTGATGTAACGAATGTCATATTTTATACATTCGCGAATGCGAATTCGAATGCAAATGTCTGCTACTGACATTCGCGAATGCAAATGCGAATGCGAATGTAGAAGTGTTCAATAGGAATAAAATTGTTATTTTTGAGAAAGAAGTATGTATCGTGTCCGAGAGTCTATTCTATACATTTCTTGTTTGTTTAGATTATACAGTGGTCATGAGTTAGCGATAATTTAAGGTCATCTAATATTATCGACAAAAACACCCAACTTGCAAGATTATACCCCCTTAGTTTTGGAGTAGCCCCCATTTGAATTTACTTTTTTATTTTCGTTGACCCTTCCAAATAATACCGATTTCTTTGGACATAATTATGTAACTTACAGATATGATGTGAGTGTTGTTCTGTAGCTAATATCCTTGCGTATTAAATCATTGAAAAAAAAAACTATACTTCAATGTGCTAGTTCTTGTACTATGGCGGATTTACTGAGAAAATCAGTACATATTTTCACTATCAACTTTTTTAAAGAATTTTTTATGGCGTTTTGTAGTTGAATGTTTTTATATTGTTATACTTCAATGAAAGGTGGTAGTATAATCTTTCAAAAAACATTTTTTCACATCTGTAGGACCTTTATATCCAAAGAAATCGATATTATTTGGAAGGGCCAACGAAAATAAAAGTAAATTTGAAATGGGGGCTACTCCAAAACTAAAGATAGTACTTCCAAGTTTGGGTGTTTTGTCGATAATATTAGTATATTTGATGAACTTATATCGCTAACTCATGACCAAACAAATTTATAATTTAATGTAGAATAATATAGTTTTTGATTATTTATCATATTTCTGAGTTTTATTCAAGATGATGATTATTTAAACATTTAAAAGTTATACATATAAAGACTGATAAAAGTTTCATAGATTTGTTTTTGTTAGTTCCAATTGCACTCAATTTTGTGTTATAAGATTTTCTGATATTCATATTCGCAAAACATTCGCAGAAATTTTGCGGATGCGAATGCAAATACGAATATTCAAAAATATGCGAATTATGCGAATGCGAATATTCGTTACAACTCTACTTCACATGCAAAGTTGCTATTATGGATATCATTTTACACAATTAGGTTGTTCGGACTGCTGAAGCGATCAGATTATAAGGGCCAAGGGTATCCAATCCGTACTTACTGTACAAATTTCTCAGTGTTGCGCGTAAACGCAGTGAATGATAAATTCATTCACATTTTCTTTCAATAAGTGCGCGGCCGCTGACAAATATTCCAAAGAGGGAATTCTTCGGGCAGGCCACTACCCACCGATCGATGCTTTACCAGACAAACATGCCAGGTGCACCCGATCGTATCGATATTCGTGTCCATAATGTCGGATAATGCGAAACCCACAAAACAGAGCGACAAGAGTGACCTTGTGGCATGCTGGAACGTGCCCCTTCTTGACGGTTTGCACGTCATCGAGTTTGAACACGGAACTACAAGTGGCAAAAGGGTTGTCAGGGTTGATGGAAAGGTTGGTGATGACGTTGTTCACTTTTTGACGCACATGATACCTAAGTGAATAGTTCGCACTTGAAACACAGTTTAATAATAGAATAATTATAGACACAGGATCTGACACTCGAATGTTACCAGTTTCAAGCCATCGACGCACCTACTACATTCGCTATTTAGAAATTTGCTTCGTGATAATAAATAATTATTATCCAAACTCACAAAAGCATTTTGCTAAAGTTGACGCAAAAAAGTTATAAACCCCGATTACACTCACTCACTCACTTCACGGCAGTGAGCAACGAAGTGGGCAGCGCCAGAATGTAATCACTACACATTCCTGCTGCCTGCCGTTGCTCCTCGTGCTGCCTTAAGCTTTCTACATTGGCAGTTTTCCGTACGGAAGTCAAGGACCGGCAGCGCGAACAGTAGTAAATTAATAAATTTAACTAGGTTGCTGTAGAATTTCTTTGTCCGTCATTGCCGATATTTGGTAGTGAGAAAATGTTTGCAGCTGAGTTTGAATGCTCTCTGACTTCGATACTACCGCAGAAGTATTTCGGGAATTATTGCCGGCAACGCGAGTGGCAGTAGGAAGGGCTGAGTGTAATTGAGGCTATAAGCTAGGGAGAGCGAAGGATTTGCTCTATTGGCCGAAAGCGGCGATTTTCCGAACATAGTGTTCTCTGACGATCCACTTGAACAATTTTTGAAATCTCAAAACGATAGAGTTCACTTGAATAAACTGTTCATATGAGAATCTGAATCATCGATTGGCTACCAAGAAGCAGCACCCGCCGCAAATAATGGTCTGGACCACTGTGACCGCAGATGAACTTTCACAAAAAAAGTTAATGCTACATATTATCGTTAGTAAGTTGCACAAGTGCATCAAAATAACCGATAATTTTGCATGACAGCGTGTTGTGAAAAAAACTGCATGAGTTCATTTTCATTTTTTGGGAAAGAGCCCGAGATCGAAGGTGAAGGGCTCTTTCTTCAAAAATGAAAATGACCGAATGCAATTTTCATTGACTAATGAATGCGAAATTATCCGGTTATATTGATGCATGAGTGTAATTCGGGGAAATATTTCCCGAACGAACGGATAACAACTGACTGATTTCAAAATTATATAACATTGTATGGTTTGTATCGATATTTTCTATGGTTTCAACTGAAGTCAGCCAAAATGAATACTACTGTTATTAGTTTCTCAGAAAAAGAGATCGAGAAGTAGCCAGTAGGTATCAGATTTTATCCATCTCTTTAAAAGTTGTAGTGCTAAAACATCGAAATGTGCCTACCCTGTACAAGCACACCCACGAAAGTAAGCATGTTATTTTCACCAACTCCAATGATAAACTTTTGGAATCTTCGATACTGTGAGAACAGCATTCAACACTCAAGATACAAGATACTATCAGAGGTAATTTAACTATAGGGTCAAACCTGATAATGAAAATGAACACAACCAAAATTATATATCGATTGAAATATATTCTGGGAGGATTCTGCATTTCTTAAAAACTGGGAGTGAAAACCTATAAAGTTTTTAAGAAACAACCAAAATTGTATAAGTGAAATATCTTGTGAGTGTGATAGAGCCTATATTAGAGAAACTGAAAGCTCTTAAAATATTCCGATTAAGAACCCATCAAAAACGCCAAAGGATTGAATGGGGTGAAGCTTCCCTAATATCGAAAGAAGACAAACTGAAAAGTAGAACATTGAAAGAAGCAGCTTTTATGTAAATCAACGAAATCACATCTGTCAACCGTCTGTAGACTGTAGATCTCATAAACATCTGAGCTCCAATGATAAGAAGAAGTTCAAATCAATAAAATGTTGAGAATTCAATAATTGAAAAGTAGATCAAAGTCATCGATGTTTTTTTTTGAGAACTGTCAAGAGTGACAAACATTTTCAAAATGTAACAAGAGGAGCTTTTCTGAAAGTTGCAAGTCGAAAAGAAAAGTACATGTATTCAAGCCTTTTGCTTTCGGCAATTCCACCCACGGAATTTTTTTTACAACTGAAAGTCTACAAATGCACTTTACGCAATTGTCAAGCAATAAACTGTTATAAAGAGAGACTGGATTATATGTAACATGAAATGTTGTTATATTCATGCAAATATGCATAAAAAATACTTGAAATATGTACGAAAATTAGCAGAATATGCAATAGTGAATAATGACTTTTGGAAACTCAAAGAAAAAGAGTAATTTTCATTTCAGAATCAACATATCAGTAACTCTAATAACTAATATGGTATTAAAATTCAATTCAATGTTTTTTGAACGTTCACAATTAAATATTGTTCCAAATGTTAACTTTTGAATATTTTTGTATGTGAAAAGGTTCGCTCCACATCCACGGACGTAACTGGGAACTGGGGAACTATGTTTTCCACTATAGTTTCAGGTAAAAACTTCTGCCGTCACAACAAAACTCTGGATAAGAGACAAATCTTCGAAACCTGGATTTCCTTTCAAATCCTCTCAAAATTTTCTTGAGGTTTATTTGGAAATGCCAATGGCAATTTCATTTGCGTATTTTGCTGATTATTTGGATACTTTCGTAGCGGCAGCGCCCTTCTACTATTCCTGCGTTCCGAAATGCGATGAAAGTGATTTGCAAATCCGGCAAGTCACAATCATTAGTATTATTACTCAATAGACCTCATACTTCGTGGAATTTGGCATTTCGGAACGCAGGGAAGAAAATATGTTCCGAAAATATGCAGATACCGCTGAAGATGTCTTAAATAAGCATAGCAAATGCAAATGCATATTATCCGGTCTCTAGTTATAAAACAGTTGAAAAATTTTCCGGTTTTCATTTCTAGTGGTAGTTGTAGTTCATATTATCCACAATTTCAAGGCGAATTTTATCTTCTTTTACTAAAAATTTTTTTTATTGAATTCCCAGGAAATTATACGTAGAGAATGGATGTTCAAACTAGTTGGTGAAGAAGTTTTCACTTTAGGAGCACAGAAAACGAAGTGCGTGTGCTAAGAGTAGACCCTATATGCCACTATTTGCGTTTTCTTATAGCCTCCTGTTGATGGAAAATCCCTAGAGAAATTCACGGAAAAACAAGAATCGACAAATCGATATTGGACCGTCATTACAGAAGATGGAAACAATAAGGTAGTTCTAGGTGAGTCATAATTTGAAAGCGTAGGTGAAGGGTCATCTTCATCATAAGTACCTATAATTATTTTAACCATGAAAAATTTCGGAGAAAGTGTATTACCTCATTAGTCCCGTTGATAGTCGAAAGTTTTTTGTGTTTGTTGGAATTTGGAATTCTTAGTAACCTTTGAAATTAATATTTATCAAGTTTGTATTGAAAAATAAGAGAGTTGACAGTTAAGTGACAATAAAGAGATTGACTGAGAAATTTCGTCTTTTTACTGTTCAGTACTTAATTGACTAAAACTGAACAGTGTTCATATTGAAAATTCAAAAAAGCCCTGAGCAGAATTTCATATGAGATTTGAGATCGATACCCAATATATAAATGCAGTATCTTAGCACAAACAGAATAATATTCTAGAAATTTTTCAAAGAATGTAATATATAAAAATAAAATAGTTACAAAAATTAATTTCTATGATTCTGATGATGCGATCCTCTTGAAATTTTGCATGAACATTCAGTATATCAGTATTGATTCACAGAATGAATTTCATTTGAATCGGTTATCCTGTTATGGAAATATAAATATTCTTCTTTTCAACATTTCAGTTGAATTTTCTATGGTTCTGTTTAAACCATGGCCACGAATTTTGAATGAACATTAAGTAAATCGATCTCCATTCACAAAATAAATTCACACTCGAATCGAATATCATCTTATGGAGATATGAAGTTTCTTCTTTTCAATATTCTAATCGAATTTTCTATATTTCACTATGACCACAAAATTCTGCATGAGGCTTGTTATGAGCATCTTGCATTTGGCCGTAACATTTCATTTCGATTGTTTGCATTTTTTTTAGACATTGAGGAACAAAAATTTTGAATGGCCATATTTTATGGAACAATCTTAGGATTTGGCTGGTAAACGAACTCATCCGAACCATTTGGAAACCGAACTCATCCTGAAAATTTCAAGTCTCTAGGAGAATCCCTTCGAAAGTTATCGTGCTAACGGCGGCCCCACGAACAGAATTGAATTAAACCACAAATTCGTCATCAGGGAGTCTAACCCTATCGTTTGAGACCATTTTCGACTCAAAATTCGAAAATTACAGACATTTGGACAAGACGATATACGTTTAAGTAGAGCGCACAAAACGATCATTCAGATTTGAATAACCTATGGTTGCATTCCATTATTTCATTCATTCATTTTCCTGTTAATTCATAAAGTTCATAAGTTGAAAGTTTCAGATATGGGACCAATAGTTCACAGGATAATCAAATTTATTGAATGTTCAGATTAATCGATTTCAGAATTTTTTTGGTATGAACTCATGATAAATTCATGATAGTCAATATAATGCTGTACTAGGTCAACCATTATGCCGATCCGCTATCATTGAAAAAAGCATTAAAGGTTTACCACACCATAATGTACAAAATAACGACATAATGTTATAACAAAGAATGATCATTGTTTTTCGAAATTGAAGTCATTTTGGTATAATTTTCTTTCTTCATATTCGGCATCCACTGTTTTGATCATTAAACTCATATTAAAACTTAAAATCACGCGTTTGCGTGCGGTAAGGAATAGCACTCTTTTATTGAAGATTAAATTGAACAATGATATGTATCTATGCACCGACCGCCACCGACAACGTTACTATGGAAAACAAATGTTGTTCAATCACGTGCGTTTGTCATTAGTATGAAATTATTTGCGAATGCGGAGAAGGGAAGGAGACATAGAACATCCTTAGACAAAGGAAGAGAACATCTAATAAATCATTTGTTTCATATAAAACTTCCAGGGTGGCTTGTTGGGTTGTTATTTTTAAATGAAAAAAAAATGCAAAACATTCGAATGAATAAATATCAAAATCACCAGAGTTTTTTTATTTATAAAAACGGACAGTTCAATTGACGGTCCCGGTATATAGGTACGATTATACAGGATGTCTACTTTTAAAGTGGACAAACTTCGAGGGGTGATATACAAGTAATTTGCACAAAAAATGTCATATAAGGCATGGTCGAAATGTTGACAGTTATAATTAAATTTAACATTTCGAGTTTTCTCTCTAAAATGATCATTATTCAGTTTTTCTGATAGTCTTACCAATTTGACACATATTCTGAAAGGGTATTAAATTTCTACAGGATAAGAGAGTCATTTTTCCAATGGTTTTTCGATGAAAATTAATAATTTGCACACGTTTTCTTTCAGTAAAAAATACCTCAATAAGTTTACATTCGAATGACTATCAACTTTTGTGGTTGTTGCAAATTCTACACTCTAATATCATGGCTAACACGATAACACGAAAAAGTCTAAGAATTCCGAACCTAAACTCGCTCTATTTCGAAGCTTTTCGTGAAAGAATTTCAATGTAGTTTTTTATGAAAATCGTCAATTCATCTTGAATTGAAATAATAACGAAGAAATTAACCTTCTTCAATACATTTGACACATCGTTTTCGTACTGAATCTACAACTCTTACAAAGTTCATGGTTCATGGCGTTTCTGACGCATTTCTGGACAACACAATTTTATCTGTTGATGAGATCCTTCCGAGTCTGAAAGCGAATTAGATATACTTTCTTTTCCAAAGTATTCGAGACATAAAAATCCAAGGCGTGAGATCAGAGCTCTTCGGGTGCCACCTGACCGTATATCTTCCAATCCATTGTTAGTATCGCAATACCTATATCTAGAAATAATATATAGAACTTGACATTACGACTATTATGTGCTGGGCAGCCATTTATTAACTGGTCCGAAAAGTTCTCCTCTCATGACTGCCACCATCATGTTAATCATGTTGGAAATGAGAAAACAATAGTCCAGATGGTTTTTTCTCTGCCATGCATGGTGTTCCATAAATTAATAACACCTGATTTCGTGAAAGTGGTCACATCAGTCCTTTATATCCTATGGACCTATTCTCTTGAATTATTCTGTGACCACCTACAAAATGTAAGTCTGGTCTAAGATAACAGATAAATTAATGATTTCCATAAAATTACAGTAACATTCAATCACGAAGAGCTT
Source organism: Propylea japonica (assembly GCA_013421045.1). NCBI lineage: Eukaryota > Metazoa > Arthropoda > Insecta > Coleoptera > Coccinellidae > Propylea > Propylea japonica. Next base: position 110,106,766 of record CM024240.1, on the reverse strand, counting down.
CAAAATGAAGCAAATTTAGGTTCGGAATTTTAAGACTTTTGTGTTGTTTTCAAAAACCTGTGCATAATTATTAATATTTCATCGGAAAAACCATTGGAAGAATGGGACTGATTTTGTTAACTTCAGAATCGTAATATTCTTCTCCCTACCACACCTGCAATAAGAGTGTTTTCTGCATACAACTTTCTCATCTTGTAGCAAATTAATTGCCCTTTCCGAATATGTGGTCAAATTTGATGAGACTACAAGGAAAACTGAATAATGATCATTTTAGAGGAAATGCGAATATTTCGTGAAATCAAGAAATATTAAATGAAGAATAAACGTCAATATTTCGACCTCTGGAATTTGTCCACTTAAAAGTAGATACCCTGTATAAAAAAATAGATGAGATTCATAAAGGAAAGGTAAAATTGTCCTTTATGTCTGTTATTCAAATGGTGTGAAAAAAAATCGATACTTTCAGATTGTCCATATTTTCGTTGAGTTGTATATGACTTGGAGAAAAGACATGACTATTTCTGATATTCTGCTGTTTGTTTAGCACAATATAATAAGGCATTTCAAGAGTAACTAAGTCATGGCATTGTGAACATTGATGAATATGTTTTGTTTTCATTGCAGAAAGACACTCTCTTGATGTTTTTGTCAATGCCAATCCAGTTGAGACTGAAATAATTTGTGGAAGATGGAACAGAAATGAAATTCGAGATAATGGAAATGTAGCTGTAATTCGGGCATCCTATACACAAAAAGAGAAGGAGTTATACATGAGTTATTTGTGAATGGAAACAAAATAGAAGGGATATCTTCAGTTGAAAAATTATCGAATTGTTTCGATTGTGTGCGATTCTGCAAGAAAACAATACATTTTCTGTTGCATTGACAACATAGTATAAACAACGCTTTCTCTGTCCCTATGTCCCTATATCCCTTTGTACGCTTGAATCTTTGAAACTACGCAACGGATTTTGATGCGTTTTTTTTAATAGATAGAGTGATTCAAGACGAAGGTTTATATCTCTGTTCACGAAAGGTTGAGGTGTCGGTTGGCCATGGAAATTTGGCATATTCCACTGTGTATATTGAAATTTTAGGTTATGTTTTTTATTTTCTTGTCAGATTGATACGCAATGTTGTCAATATTGCATGGAGTTCTCTGATAACTCGCAAGCTCGTCGGACGAAGCTGAGTACATTCGGCAACGTTGACTTTATTTTACTATAGACAGTAAAATACTGCCAACTTCAGATAAATAAAGAACGCCTACTATATGCTCAACCTTTCGTGAACGGACTATATGTATAATAACATCCATTAAAAAGTGGAGAAGTATTGTTATTTTGAGGTTTTCAATGTGATTCGTAAATAATCGGATATAAAACGTATGAAAGCCAAAGCACCAATTAATAACCTTGAATACATTGTTCATTTAACATAGATCTATATGGCCCGTTACATCGCGTATGATTTAAGTGAATATTTTCGAAGATATTACAGATTTAAAAATTGCGGGGGGCGTAGCGTTTGCGGCGGTACCGCCCGGCCGCCCGTGCGGCAAGAGCGTGCCAAATAGAGCGTCTGAGGCACCCGTGCGAAGCCGGGGCGGGTCGCTAGTTGACAATTGCTCAGTTGCAGGACGTCCATTAAAATTTAAAGGTCCATTAACCCCTTAATCCTCCATTAGTTCCTTGTAATAATGGAGGATTAAGAGTTTAATGGATCTTTAAATTTTAATGACGTTCCTGCAACTGACACAATATCTGATAAAAATGAAATCGTTGTTTTATGTAAATGAAAATAAATTATAATGAGTTCCATGTCATTTGTTTGATCGTTTACTTGGGTTATTTCATAATTTTTAAGCCATCTAATTTACAGTTGAAGTAACGGGTGATTTTTTTGAGGTTAGGATTTTCATGCATTAGTATTTGCTCAGATTTTTGAGGTTATGATTTTCATGCATTGTTATTTGCTCAGTATGCTTTGACATTTCATCATGAATAGACTTACTAACGAGCAACGCTTGCAAATCATTGAATTTTATTACCAAAATCAGTGTTCGGTTCGAAATGTGTTTCGCGCTTTACGCCCGATTTATGGTCTACATAATCGACCAAGTGAGCAAACAATTAATGCGATTGTGACCAAGTTTCGCGATTGTGACCAAGTTTCGCACTCAGTTTACTTTATTGGACATTAAACCAACCACACGAATGCGTACAGTGCGTACAGAAGAGAATATTGCGTCTGTTTCTGAGAGTGTTGCTGAGACCGTGAAATGTATTCGTCGCCGTTCGCAGCAATTGGGTTTGTGTTATTCGACCACATGGAAGATTTTACGCAAAGATCTTGGTTTGTAAACCGTATAAAATACAGCTCCTGCAAGAACGGAAGCCGAACGATCTGCCACAACGTTCGAATTTTCAGTGAATGGGCCCTAGAAAAGTTGGCAGAAAATCCGCTTTTTTATCGACAAATTTTGTTCAGCGATGAGGCTCATTTCTGGTTGAATGGCTACGTAAATAAGCAAAATTGCCGCATTTGGAGTGAAGAGCAACCAGAAGCCGTTCAAGAACTGCCCATGCATCCCGAAAAATGCACTGTTTTGGTGTGGTTTGTACGCTGGTGGAATCATTGGACCGTATTTTTTCAAAGATGCTGTTGGACGCAACGTTACAGTGAATGGCGATCGCTATCGTTCGATGCTAACAAACTTTTTGTTGCCAAAAATGGAAGAACTGAACTTGGTTGACATGTGGTTTCAACAAGATGGCGCTACATGCCACACAGCTCGCGATTCTATGGCCATTTTGAGGGAAAACTTCGGAGAACAATTCATCTCAAGAAATGGACCGGTAAGTTGGCCACCAAGATCATGCGATTTGACGCCTTTAGACTATTTTTTGTGGGGCTACGTCAAGTCTAAAGTCTACAGAAATAAGCCAGTAACTATTCCAGCTTTGGAAGACAACATTTCCGAAGAAATTCGGGCTATTCCGGCCGAAATGCTCGAAAAAGTTGCCCAAATTGGACTTTCCGAATGGACCACCTAAGACGCAGCCGCGGTCAACATTTAAATGAAATTATCTTCAAAAAGTAAATGTCATGTACCAATCTAACGTTTCAAATAAAGAACCGATGAGATTTTGCAAATTTTATGCGTTTTATTGTTTAAAAAAGTTCTCAAGCTCTTAAAAAATCACCCGTTATCTGGAGCAAAGCGCAGGTTGCAACATTACGCAACTGTACGAGTGTTACCACCGAAAAAACTTGCGAGGAGAGAAAAAAATGTCTTGGTATAGAAATACTTTAGAGAAATACTTACCCAAAAAATGTTATCTGTTGTTACATAACAAAGATAGATGTAATCTCTTGTATTGACATGGCCAAAAAACACCAAACAGGATAAGTGGCTGCAACCTATGAAGATACAAAGCTGAGGAAAGAACGTTCCAAAGATAGGAAAAAACATCTCAAGGGGGATTAATAATAATCCTTCCTGTTACGTCGTGACCAGTATTGTTTATTATGAATTATGTTTTAAAAATTAGTGACCTTATGACAAGTTATGTCAAAAAGAGACAGACAAATAAAAAATGAGAGAATAGTCACGTTTTTCTCAATACGACAAAAAACTGATAAACAGACGAGTTTAATAGTTTACACTTCCTGTAGGCAATTCATTCTGCCTACAAGAATTTCAATACATGCAGATGTTTATGGAAGGTGTAGCTGGAAATTGTATCCCCCTTACGATATCAATATTCTCAATGTATCTTCGAGAACCAAACCTCCTGAGCAAATGATTAATGAGTCCATGGTAAATTCCATTGAGCAAGATTATATGGATGTCATCTTCAATGATTTTTCCTCATGACAAAAGTATGGCTGTGGATGTGAAGAGTGTAATAACTCTGTTTATAAATGACAATTCAACCATACATACAAGAACATGTTTGACGCATTTCAGCAAATTTATAGGACGGCAGGACTCAAATAATAATACAGAGAAATGGTTTTGACATCGATTAAAATATTGGAACAGTCTTGTTCCATTATTTTCGAGTACCATTTCCAATAGACATTCGGTAGAATTCCTGTACAATTTTTATCGGAATCTTAAAGACTAATAGATAATAGAACAAATGAATTCACAACTTGTGGAAGGAATAGTAACGTGGGGGAATCAGTCACGAATTTCACATTTCCGGAGCAGTTGTTCAGTGACCATATCTGAAACTTGATGCTGCGTTTCCCACTGGCGTTATCACGACAGTTAACCACGCTAGTCAACTTTCGTTCGTGACACTCACGAAAGTGTGAATTTATAAAACGTTCACAAGGTTGGGGGGTTCGTGGCGTTCACGCCCTCGCGTTTCGACTTAGTCACCATCCGAACATCAATCATGAATGATCTAGTTTGTTTGAAAGTTGTGCTGTTAAGTTCGTTTTTTTTGCTACTATCTTAGCAAAAAAGCTAGAGTGCTCACCAGACACAATTACAAGAAAACGAAAAAAAAGACGTTTTTGGGTTATTGAATGGATACAGCGAAGAAATATGTTTAGGATCGTCATCAAACTTGGTTAGTATGGAACTAAAAAGCAATTTTCCAGAAGATTTTAGAAACCTACTGCGAATGACTGAACTTCAGTTTGAATACCTCTTATTGCGTGTTACAATAAAATTTCAAAATCTAACACTAACATGAGACAAGCAATTAGTGCAAAAACAAATTAGAGGTGCATATAACACCTTTTCGATCGAATAAACTCAAAAAACGCGTAGTTTCACTGTCGTTAAACTTAATAATTCCACGTTGCTGTGACGACATCTTGGCTTCACGAACGGTATATCACGCCTGAAAATCAAACAGGTTTGATCTATCCACGCTTGAGTCGTGCGCCGATCCTCACGAAAGCAAGTTTAACGACTATGCGTTCACACAGAATGTATTTCACGAAAGCGTGGTTCACTGTCGTGAATACGCCTCGTGGGAACGCCGCATTACTTATGTGATTGAGTCTCTACTAGTCTGTAATACTTGCGACATGGCGCAGTCGAAATAATTTAATTACGTAGTTATAGTGAAAAAAGTGAAAAGGGAGATTATCGAGGTATATCTCAATTGAATCTCAGTGGAAATTTAGCTGAAAATTGGAAACTCTGGCGACAGAAATTTTAAAATTTCTGGTAGCTTCAGAAGTGAATAAAAAGGAGGAAAAAATTCAAATTGCCCAACTTCTTCATTATATAAGAGAAAAGGTATTTCCATATTATACTTTCACGTTTTCCAACGGAGAAAATAAAGAATTGCTACAAACTATTCTGAATAAATTCGAAGATCATTTTCTACCGAAAAAGAATTTATCATATGTGAGGTTCGTTTGTTACCAGGAAGCAGCGTGAAAACGAAAGTATGAACAATTTGTAACTGATCTGAAAAACAAAGCAAGAACATGTGAGTTTGGAGATCTCAAAGACAGTCTTATCAAAGATATTATGATTTGTGGACTGTTAAGTCAAAATCTCAAAGAAAAATTACTTCAAGAAAATGAAATCAGTTTGGAATGTGCTGTGAAGATGTGTCTTACAGTGGAAAAATCGAGAGAACAGTTAAGTCAAATGACAAGTTCCAGTCAGATGTGCAAACTGTGAAATATTACAGAAAATATAATGGAAAAATTCCAGTGCCGCAGAACGACAACAAAGGAGATGAAGAATTGTCCAGTTTCCGTCAAAAACGAGAGGTTGTGTGTGTTACAGGTGCGGTGTTATAATCAAAAAATCGGTGCCCAGCGTTTCGGTTAACAGTGCCGAAAATGCAGTTTAAACACAACGTCTTTTAATACAGATGGTATGTGACATACTTTTGGTGAGTTAGGTTGTGAATAAGTATTATAACAGTAATATTAGAGGAAATAATGTTAATTTTTTAAATCTCATTTTTACCAGCTAAATCTCGTTACAAACTAGGCCCTGGAGCCAGTTTTTTGTAACTGTTTTGGGGTCAGAAATAAAGTTTTCTTATTATCATTTATATTATATGTTGTTAGAAGATCACAACTACAATTTGAAAGGTAATATTTTACTAAGAGGCCGGACTCGAAATGGCGAGTAGAGGAAGATTCGTCAGTTCCCACCTACTGGACTGCTGATTCAAAAATTGTCGGCTTTAAGCGCTCACTGTTCGTCAGGATTCTTTGTCACTGTAGGTTTTAGGTTCCTGATTAAAAACTCACTACTGGCCAACTCCCTTTTTTGTAATAATTAGGCCGTTATACGACACAAATATATGCTGGAAACTTAACAGTTGTTTCAATTACTGAAACCACCAAACTACCCCCTTCGAGAACCTCAACCACTTGGGTAGGTTACGAGGGCCACTATTTATGTATTGAGAACTGGCAACACTGATATTGCCAGGTGAAATCTGAAGTTGGCGTCGTGAAGTTTGACATTTTTGAGTTATAGGTATTCAGGACGTTTTGACGTGCGAGTACTATTTGTGTTTTCTGAAGTGTTTACAATTTCATCTCCAGCCAAATATGAAATAAACTCGCGAAATTTTCGAGGTATGATTCATTATGACTTTCGACGTGGTCTAACTCAAGAACAAAGCATCAATCAACTGAATTCAACTTTTGGCGACGAATCGCCATCCATAGCCACTGTATATCGCTGGTATACTGAATTCAAACGTGGACGTAGTTCGCTCACGGACGAAGTTAAAGAAGGTCGTCCAAAATCGGTCGTTGTGCCGGCAAATATCGATGCTGTGCGAAAACTAATTGAAGAAGATCGTCATGTGACATATAAGAAATCGAGAGATGTTTAAGCATTAGTATGACCAGCATACATAAGATTTTGCACGAACATTGTGTTTCGGAAGCTGTGTGCGCGTTGGATTCCACATTCATTGACAGATGCGCAAAAAGAGCTCGTGTGGATTGGTGCCGTAAAATGATTTCAAAATACAAGTGGGTTGCATCCAAAGCGGTATACAACATCGTCACAGGTGATAAGTCATGGATTTATGCATATGAGCCACGAAGAAAAGGTCAGTCGGCAGTTTGGGTGTTTCAATGTGAAGCAAAGCCAACAAAAGTTGTTCGTTTCTCGAAGCGTGAAAAAGCAAATGGTGGCGTTTTTCTTCACGAAAACTGGTCCTGTGGCAACTGTGCTCTCGAAAATCAAAAGACTGTTAATTCAGAGTGGTATACGACCATTTGTTTGCCTGAAGTTTTCGGTAAATTGAGAGAAACCAACCCAAAAGGACGAATCGTTTTTGCATCATGACAATGCCAGCTCACACACATCACATGCAACAAACGAGTATTTGGACACACAAAAGATCGAATTGATGGATCATCCGCCTTACAGCCCAGACTTGGCACCCAATGACTTCTGCGTGTTTCCGGTAATTAAAGATAAACTGCGTGGACAACGATTTCATCATCGCCCGAAGAAGCGGTTGAGGCATCAAACGCATGTTCTGGCGCTACCATCTTCTTTCTAGACAAAGTGCTTTGAACACTGGTTCAATCGAATGCAAAAAATGTATCGATCTTAAAGGCGATTATTTTGAAAATCAATAAAAGTATTTTTCATCAAATTCATTTGTTTATTCTTTCTATTCTCAATACATAAATAGTGGCCCTCGTACACGGTCAAGCTTTTTCCTTGTTTAGATATCATTCTTTTACTATTATTGCTGCTTGAACCACTACTGGTGTAATTTTATGTATGCCCTTTGGAGAGAGTGCAAATTCTGTTGTGTAATATATTTAAATAAATTGAAGAACGCGAGTATCGCGACGTTTTTTATGTAATAAAATATTGCACATGTATGATAAGAACATCTGTATCGGACTCAGTTCCAAATTGAATGTCAACGAATAAACATCGTGCTAAAATAGAATTCATTTATTCGATTGATTCCTATATCCATATTGAAAATATTACATGTTGATAAATGAAAATTCAACCATACATACAAGAACATGTTTGACGCAATTCAGCAAATTTATAGGACGGCTAGACTCAAAGAATCACACAGAGTAATAGTGTTGACATCGATTAGGAATATTGGTACAACAGTCTTCTTCCTTTGTTTTCAAAAACCATTCGATAGACCTCTTGTGCAATTTCTCGGAATCAGAAGGACTGATCGCGAACCCAATGGATCCCCATCGTGTGGAAGGTAATTGTAAGTCGTTCACGTTCCATTTCAAATGGATGGGCGATATGCTTACAGAATCGACAGCAACCGAAAAGGATAACGCAATTCAGGAGAGATAGAAGCTCTTGGCACAAGAGCATTTACAGAAGGGCAGAGTGAATGGAAAGTGGCACAGCTTTCAAAGGAGCAACTATTGGGCGATCCCATGGACCCCTTGTTGCTTAACAAGGTCCAATTTGCACTACCTACCATAGGCATTGTAAAGGCCTCCTTTCAGAAGCAGATCATGTGTCCGAAAAGCGTTCAGCGACATCAAGATCTCTATGTTGGATTGGCAGTTTTGCAGAGCTCTGATAATCAGTCCACTATCTGTTTCCAACAGAATTCGAGGTTCTGCAGGCCAAACGGAGATGTTCAACCAGGCAGTCAGGGATATGAACCCCTATGGATATCTACGCGAGACGTTTTTGATCATTGTCAGTCAGGAAACATGACAAAAGACTTCCTGGGGAAACGTCACAGAAGTAGGTCGGAAAAAACTCTCAATAAGAAGCCAAAAATAAACAGAATTTCTCAGCTTGAGGATAGGATGATGACAATGTTTTCGGTCATTGTGGATCCGGCAATAATGAGCATCCTTGGTACCAGTAAGACACATGAAAAGGTTGCCCCAGCTATTCCGAGGCAGTTAGCTGAAATCTGGGGAAACGTACTCCAATTTGGACTAGAGGAAGAAGAGACGGCAAGGATCACTGGAAATATCCACCACTGGCGAATTGCCCCCAGGTTCAAGCTCCAAAATTGAATAAGGAGATTAAGAGGGCCATTACAAAATATGTTGCAAAAGATATGAAAAAATGATGAGAACGCAAGACCAAATTGGGACTGCCTTGACGGCAATTGGTCAGGCGATCACAAAATTAATAAAATGTGAGGGTAAAAGGATTTGGGACTTGTCGAAAGTCTCTCCGATGCAGGGAAGATTTTGTCTACCGTTCACCATGAACAGTCCTTGATAAGAAGAACCTTATCATACCACATTTAAATAAGTCCCTGAAAGATTTCCTCTCAGATGTGGCGATTGATGGATATCTTTTTGGGGGAAATTTGATTGAAAAGATAAGGGAACGCAAAGAACTGCAAAAGGTGTCAATCGATCTAAAACCGCCGAAACCAAAGATCCCGGCTATAAAACAGTCACAAAAACTCGATTTTCAGTGTTGGAATCATTGGTGACGAGAAAAGATGAGTCCCAATGTAGTAAATCGGACCGAGAGAGCTTTCAAATCTGGAATGCGTCGGATTTAACAATTGAAGAAGAGCTGAAGGCTCCACCTTCAGTAATAAAGGCAGAGAATTAACCAAAAAATTCTAACAAAATCGAATAAAGCATGAAAAGAACATGGAGATTGAAGCTCTTGGCACAAGAGCATTTACCAGAAGATTGGAGTGAATGTTGTTGCTTAACAAGGTCATGCAAATCATGGGCCTTGAACAATAAACAGAAAATTAAAATCCAAGCAGTAGCAATAAATACCTAAGAAGAATAAAGGGCGTAACCAGAATGAATAAGATAAGAAACGAAAGAATACGTGAAGACCTAGAAATTGAACCAATACATGATTTCGTAGAAAAACGACCACTTAGCTGGTGGGGACATCTAAACAGAGCAACTATGGAGAGACCAGTTAAACAGATATGGGAAGCTAAAATTCAAGAGGAAAATTAACTATTCAGGCGTCAAACTACCTTTCAAAGAACCCCATTAGGTATACCAAGAGACTTTTTCTAGAAATGTTGCCCATAACAATTTCTGAAAATACAATGGACATTAAACAAGACACCAACAATCTGAATAATGTATATTAATACTTAATTGAACTATCAAAAAATACACACCCATTTCGTGATTTGACAATGACAGGGAAAAAAAGGGATATGCATCTGCATCTGAAAAAGTTAAGAAAAAAATATTAATCAGTCTATGGATATCTAGGCAAGACGTTTCTGATCAATTGGGTGAGAAGTCCGAGCCGAGTCAGGAAACATGACAGAAGACTCCCTAAGGAAACGTCGCAGAAGTAGGAAGGAAAAAGTTCCCAATAAAAAGCCAAAGACAGAAGACAGAATTTCTCAGCTTGAGGATAGGATGATGACAATGTTTTCTGTCATTGTGGATCCGGCAATACTGAGCATCCTTGTACCAGTAAGACACATGAAAAGGTTGCCCCAGCTATTCGAGGCAATTAGCTGAAAGCTGGGGAAACCTACTCCATTTGGACTGGAAAAGAAGAGACGGCAAGGATCACTGGAAAATATCCACCACTGGCGAATTGCCCCCAGGTTCAAGCTCCAAAATTGAATAAGGAGATTAAGAGGGCCATTACAGAATATTTTGGCAAAAGAGATGCAAAAATGATGAGAACGCAAGACCAAATGGGACTGCCTTGACGGCAATTGGTCAGGCGATCACAAAATTAATAAAATGTGAGGATAAAAAGGATTTGGGACTTTTCGAAAGTCTCTCCGATGCAGGGAAGATTTTGTATACCGTTCACCATGAACAGTCCTTGATAAGAAGAAACCTTATCATACCACATTTAAATAAGTCCCTGAAAGATTTCCTCTCAGATGTGGCGATTGATGGATATCTTTTGGTGGAAATTTGATTGAAAAGATAAGGCAACGCAAAGAACTGCAAAAGGTGTCAATCGAGTTAAAACCGCGAAACCAAAGATCCCAGCTATAAAACAGTCACAAAAACGCAATCTTCAGTGTTGGAATCATTGGGGACGAGGAAGATGAGTAGTAAATCGGACTGAGAGAGCTCCCAAATCTGGAATGCGCCAGATTTAACAATTGAAGAGCTGAAGGCTCCACCTTCAGTAATAAAGGCAGAGAATTAACCAAAATCTAACAAAATCGAATAAAGCATGAAAAGAAAATGGAGATTGAAGCTCTTGACACAAGAGCATTCACCAGAAGGTTGGAGTGAATGTTGTTGCAACGGGCGATTTGCACTACCTACCATAGGCATTGTAAAGGCCTTCTTGCAGGAAGCAGATCATGTGTCCGAAAAGGCTTCCAGCGACATCAAGATCTCTATGTTGGATTGGCAGTTTTGCAGAGCTCTGATAATCAGTTCACCATCTGTTTGCAATAGAATTCGAGGTTTTGCAGCCTAAACGGAGATGTTCAAACAGGCAGTCAGGGGTATGAAACCTCTATGAATATCTAGCCAAGACGTTTCTAATCAATTGGGTGAGACATTCCAAGCCGAGTCAGGAAACAAGGCTTTGAAAAATGCATCATAGAGGTAACAGAACTGGAAGGTAAATCAGAATACCACAAACGCTTCCTAGTTACTGCCCGGAACAAAAACACTTCCACCCTGTTGTTAAGTTTTGTTTATTTACAATGGCAATTACAAGTTACGACCGTAGCCACGAAAGCGCCACTGGCGACTTGACTTATGTCAATAGTAGAATATCTATGGTTAGAGAAAAGCGTCGGTTTAGAAGAATGACAGAAGCAAGTTAGCGGCAAACGGGATAAGAAGAATAAGTAAAAAGTTGCTGTATGAATAAAATGTACTAGTGGTTGTGTTAGCAATAAAGTGATAAAATATAAACCTCAGTATTCTATTAAACGGCCTAAAATAACTAAAATAATACAGGGTGGCCCAGAGAGAAACGCACTTTGATTTCGCGCGCATTTCTAAACCACATGAGAGAGGGCGCGGGAGCGGTAGCAGTGCGTAGCGCGGGCTTTGTAATTTTAGTCGCCATGAGTCGTTACACGGAGAGCAGCGCGCGTTTGTGTGTCCGTGCATTTAAGAATGCTAAATCTTATGTAACTGTAGGCCGGCTTTACCGTGCTAAATTCGAATTGCGGCGCATCAGTGAGTGTCCAAGCACTAATTTAATTAAACAATGGATCCAAAGATTTGAAAGAACAGGATCGACACAAAAAATGCGGCTTCGCGGTCGCCAAAGAGTTTCACGGACCGATGAAAACATTCAGCGAGTTCGGGAGTCTGTACGCGCGAATCCACGAATGTCGGAGCGCAAACGATCGTCGACGTTGGGAGTCTCTAGATCGACATTGCAGCGAATTTGCGGCTTGATTTAAAATTACATCCATATAAGATACAGCTAGTGCAGGAACTAAAGGAAACAGACTTCGAATCAAGATTGAGATTTGCACACCCAAACAGATTTCCATCTGGACCCAAATATAAACAAGAAGGGTCGCATAGGCGGGGTCATACGACCTTTCATACAACCAGGCGAGATTCTACAAAAAATTCCCAACAGTTTAGGAACAACAAGCCCACAAAGTCACGTCGTTCCAAAACCAGAGAAATCTTGATCTTGCTTTGTGGCAGGTCAGCTAAATGATCACGTGACAGCGTGGGAAGAGCTGAAGGCACTACCTTCAGTAATAAAGGCAATAGAAGGTTACACTATCCCTTCGTAAAAAAAAAATTTCCACAAAAGTATCATGGAAATGACAGCAGAAATCCAATAATTGTTAAAGCAGAAGTAACGGGTTGCCCATATTCGACGGACCCATCTGGCAACGCCATAACTTTTGACAGAGATGTCAGATCGCTTAATGACATACCGCGTTTGAAGCGTCAGTCCAAGCAGATTTTTACTGCACAATACAACGTACCGCCACGCGAGCGCTCTGAAATAGTTGAAATTTACATTCAACAGAACAAGTCAATTGTGAAAACTCAACGTGCTTTTAAAATATTAAAAAATGTGAGAAGTGCGCCTTCTAAGAACACCATTAAGCGTTTATACGAAAAATTTTCGACTGGTGAGGCTCTTTCTAATCCGAAGAGGCCAAATAAAAGTCGACCAAGGCGATCGGCCGAGAATATCGCTGCCTTACGAGCCAGTGTTGAGAGGTCCCCAAGAACATCCCAAAAACGCCGTTCTCAGCAGTTGGGCATGGCTCGGTCCACTTTACAACGGATTATTCGCGTTGATTTGCATTTGTTCCCGTACAAAATCCAATTGACGCAAAGATTGTTGCCTGTGGACAAGCCTCGTCGATTGGAATGGGCCCAAAAAGTCATCGAAATGGCCGAAGATGACAAGCAATTTTGGAACAAAATTATCATGTCCGATGAAGCCCATTTCACATTGAATGGGACCGTAAATAAGCAAAAATGCCGTATTTACGCCACTGAAAATCCTCAGGAGATTCAAGAAGAGCCTCTTCATGACAAAAAAAGTCACAGTTTGGTGCGGCTTTAGTGCGAAAACGGTCATTGGGCCGTTTTTCTTCCAAAATGAAAATGGCCATGCTGTTACCATCAACCAGGAGCGTTATCGCGACATGATGACCAATTGTGTGATGCCAATTATTCGTCGAAAGCGTATGAGGCAGTTCTGGTATCAACAAGACGGCGCTCCACCGCACACAAGTCGCATAACAATCGATTTTCTGAAGAATTTGTTCCGGGCCGTTTGATGTCGAAAAGTGGTGATTTGACTGGCCACCGCGTTCGCCCGATTTGACGCCGCCTGAATTCTTCTTGTGGGGATATTTGAAGTCAAAGGTTTACGTTGACAAGCCAAGGACCGTAGAAGAGCCTAAGGACAACATTCGTGAAGAAATAGCCGCTATTCCGGCCGAAATGTTGGCGAAAACGATGGAAAATTCTGCAAAAAGGGCACAATACGCCATCAACGCCAGAGGCGGCCATTTGAGAGATATCATATTCAAAAATTGATGTAAACAAATCTACTTGGAACAAATTAAATGATTAAGATTGCCAACCGTCAAATTTTATTTTTTTCTTTGATTTTTAAAAAAAAACATGGGTCCGTCGAATATGGGCAACCCTGTAGTGGAAGTATCCGACAGGGTTTTTAGCCCACTTATTCCTAATCCCCAAACAGGACGGGAAAATGGGACAAATTTTCAATCTTGGCGGCTCAATTGTTACCTGAAACCAAAAAGTTTCGTCCGGTGAACCAAACCAAAAGGTGCCTTGTTTCCTTCAAGAAGGCGATTTTCAAGGGAAACTAGATCTGTCGCAGGCATACTTCAACATTCCAGTAAAAGAAGGGCATCGCAGATATCTCGCTTTTGCCTACAAGGGAAAAGTTGATGTATTGTAAAATTGCATAAATAATGATTTTTTTTGTAAATTTGCTTCAATATGGCTTGAAGACCTTGGTTGATTGCCTGTTGATAACTTGTTGTCAATAAAGATCAGTTAATATCAACAAGCAACACAGAATCAAAATAAAAACCATATCCATAATGAACATACATTTATCAAAGAAATAATCGATAACTTCTAAAGGCTTGGATTTTTGTTACGATTATTTGTTTCATGCGAATCATGGCCTTGAACAATAAACAGAAAATTAAAATCCAAGCAGTAGAAATGAAATACCTAAGAAGAGTAAAGGGCGTAACCAGAATGAATAAGATAAGAAACAAAAAATACGTGAAGACCTAGAAATTGACCCAATACATGATTTCGTAGAAAGAAGACAACTTAGCTGATGGGGACATCTGAACAGAGCAAATATGGAGAGACCAGTTAAACAGATATGGGAAGCTAAAATCAAAAGAGGAAAATAAACTATTCAGGCGTCAAACTAATTTTCAAAGAACCCCATTATACCAAGAGACTTTTTCTAGAAATGTTGGCCATAACAATTTCTGAAAATACAATAAACAATAAACAAGACACCACCAATCTGAATAATGTATATTCATACTTAATTGAACTATCAAAAATTACACTTGCACCATTTCGTTATTCGACAATACAAGACAGCATTAATGAAGAGTAAGAAAAGTAAGTATTTTTTTCTGAATTCTTTTAAAATGCAACTGAGCATTAAATGCGTCAAAGTACTGAATGGTGAAGAAGAAGTAAATTTTGTCAGAAGAACCAAGAAATTTAAGTGTAAAAAATGCTTATATTATGAGCATTATCCTGACAAATGCCCAGCTGCTGATAGAGAGTGCAACATATGTAAGAAAATTAATTAAACTTTCATGAAAATCTCAACCATACATAATTCCACATATTTTATGTATTAGAGGCAACATTAAAAATTTTGTATCTCAGTGAAAGTGAGCTTACGAAAAATTTGTTACTACTAGGATAAAAATCACACCATATGTATGTATAAAAATGTTGTCTCTTTAGTCCTTTACTAGTTTTGCGAATAGATCTCTCTTTTTAAGTAGATTCGCCTTTTTAAACAGATCAATAAATGCAAATTTCATGTACATACTGTTATTCAAAATTTTTTTATTAAGCTGTGCTCGGCCCGGTTGATACTTGGATGGGTGTACGATCATTTGATTTTTAAAGTAATTTACATCGTTCCTGGAACAAAACCTTTAGTAATAAACGTTATAAAACGATTGAAAAGGATATTCATACCTTGTTTCATTTGGATCGGCCCTATTTCGTTCACAATGAACAAAATTTGTAGTCACTTCTTCCTTCAAGTAAACACATCTGACAGTTCTAATTAATTTTCCTATGAGAATGACATCGAAAAATGAAGCAATTTTAGAAACGTCAAAAAATTCAACATTTTCTCTCGTTCTTTTCGATATCTTGCAGACGGTCTAGAGAGACGATTTTTTCAACGGGAACCCCGGACGTGTTTCGAGAACGCGTCCGTAGCGAAAACGAAGCTCCGCAGGCCCCAGGGCGAAATTCCAAGGGGCATTCTGGAAACGCTTTTTCGCAAAATTGACGAAATTGACCGTTTTCGGGAATTTTTTTAAAAATGTTCCCGACGCCGCTTCGCGGCGTCGCACGTCTCTAAAGAAACTTCCGTCCTTCCTCTTCAAGGCGCGGCCTTCGGCCGCGCAAAAATCCACCCCCAAAACCCACAATAAATCAACAAAAACACCCCTAAAACACCTCAACATTTCTGTGATCCTCGTCTGTGATCCCTTATCCTTTTAGTATAAGTGAATAACGTGTATATTTATTTATAGACCCTTGAGAAAGGTAATAAACATTACCGAAAGCTTGGATAATATATAAGTGTATCACTAATCCTTTGACCGAGAGATCCTAATAAACTTTCACTCTTAAAACTCGTCATTGAAGTGTTCACGATGCCCTTCACAAAAATTGCATTTATTTTTGTGTTGCGCATCGTAAATACTTTCTTGTAATTTGTAAATTTCAACTTTGAGAATTATCATGCTTATGCTTAAGTCCATTTTGAATTGGCCCTCAAACATAGGCAACGAAATAGAGAGAATAAACAAAATAATCTGTTGCGAATGTTGCGATAGGCTCTTTATACGTGGAGAGAATTTAATGGAATGTTTTCAAACAAAGGTGTTGTGAAATATGAAATTAAATAAGAATAGTAAAATGCACTAGACTCACCAATCTTCTAGAGAGTACTACGTATGTCGGTAATCTTCAATTCTTCAAGAATAGTGTCTATTTCACAAAATTTTAGCGTTGATCACTCAAAATAGCGGAGCACAATGTTCAATCTCAAAACTAGAGGAAATATAGAACAGGGTTCGAAGGATATATATCATGATATATATCTTGATATATATCATGATATATATCATGATATTTATAGTTGGATATATATCCGATATATTGAATAACTGTATTTATTGAATTAAAAATATTGTCTACCAATTTAGACGTCGGAAAATAATTCAGTTCCTATATTGGACTCACATTGGCCAGACAAAAATGCATTTTTGGAACTATGTGAACAGTTACACACAGCAGTAGCATCGACCGCAGGTGTTGAAAAAACCTTTTCAACATTTGGTTTGGTCCAATTTGATTTAAGAAATCGCTTAGGAAATCTAAAAGCCAGTAAGTTGGTTTTTATGTTCAAAATATGAATCAAAATTTAACCGAAAAAAAACCAACCTTGAATGGGCATAGGAACCAGTCGCCATATCTGAAGATAATATTAGTAATATTACTGCTAACAACATTGTTGAGATCAACAATTCTTCAGATGAGGATATTCCATTATCAGAGTTGATTAAATGAAGAAAAATATTTAATGTTTTATTTTTGAGTTTTTCTTGTTTAGTGTTAGAATAAAATATTCTTTAGTTTAGTATAGAAGATAATTTAATTTTTTTGAATGTATGTATCAAAAGTTAAAATATATGCAATAAGTTAATTATACTTCCTTTCTTATTTTTATTGGTCAAAAAATTTTGTACAGTGATATATATCCGATATATATCAGATATATATCCGATATATATCATGTGATATGATCTTTATTTAAATATCATGATATTTTCGAACCCTGATATAGAATAACGAAAAATAAAATTTATAAAAATAAAGGTAGCGATGTCGCAGTCGGATTCTAAAATCCGTCAGTTTGTAAAATGACTACTCATTTTGTGAACTGAACTGGAATTAACTCAAAAATTATTAAATTTAGAAAAAAATGGATATTACACAACATAATTCAAAGCGAAAATCAATGATATACAATGCTTAGATGGTGCCCTGAATTTTTATAAATACAGTGGAACTTCCCTATAACGAAAGCGCAAAATCCGCAAAAAAAATTCGTTATAAAGAAATTTCGTTATACAGAAAATGTCGCGGTCGACTTCACTGATAAATTTAAGTTTTTCATTCAAACTTAAGCACTTCCTTTTAGACCTTTTCGCACAACTTTCACACTAGCGTAATGGCTAGATTGAAACCAAACAGCCAGGGGTGTATTTAAAACTGTTTCAGAAGGATCTCTCTGCCCGCCGCAATGATTTAGTTTGAGGTCGGGATTTATTACGTATGTCCGGAAAAATTTCGGAAAAAACCCACCCTTATACGTTCTTACCAACACCCATTAAAAGAGTGATGTTTTGAATATTTTGTTAGAGAGAATTTGCTTCGTTTTAGAGGGTGTTTTTAACATGGAATTTTGATTCCAGGTGCAATGTCTTGTACAAAATTCGTTATACAGACGTTCGTTATAGGAAAGTTCGACTGTAGATATTCATAAAAAATTAACTTAATTTCGAAAATAACATATTCAGCGTAACTGATTCAAGCTACTCATGCCTCAACAAAAGGTTCGATAATACCCAAATACTCACATTTTTCACTGTACGTAGTCTTCACTAGTTTTGCTTTCAAAAAATCTAATAAATTAAAATAAATAAGAACAAATTTACAATGGCACTAATAATCAACTTCTTCAAGGTCCACTGCGTCCTATCTAAAAAGAGGTATTCGTTTAACATTTGTTATTCTGGCGCACTTCGAAGAACAAAGTAACAATCCACTTTCACATCGAGTCCACTCTCAGGTGTCGTAACAACTGATTCAGAAATTAAACCTAAGTTTAAACTAACACATTTGTACGAAAAAAATTGGAAGCTAGGTGTACCGCAAGTGCAGTATCTGGCTTCAGTATCAAGATAAAATACGAGCGTTGCTGGGATGATGGAAGCATCGTACCTCAATCCCAATTTTAAAACACTTTGCGCTGCCAGTTCTTTCATGGTACCTGCTGTAGCATTCACGTTCAACGGTTGATTCCCAGGTGCTTCTTGGTTGAACGATATGAATTTATTATTTGATACGTCAAGTTCAACTAGCCGTAAACATTTAATACTTCCAGGTAGTTTCTCTATTATGTTATTTCGAAGTTTCAATGATTTCAAACTTCTCAAACACCCAATTCCATTGGGAATTTCCTTCAATTGATTGTCACTTACATCTAACGAATGAAGATGTTTTAATTTTATTATATAAGCAGGTAGAAAAGATAATTTATTATAACCCAAGTTTAAAGAAACAAGGGTTTCACATAATCTGCCGCTTAACCATCTCCAATCATTTGCTGTACTTTTGTGAAAATGGTTCTTTGAAATGTCTAGAACTCGTAAATTTTTCATTTGGCTGAATTCCTCTGGTAATTTGCTTATTTGGTTATCACTGAGATTTAATACTTTCAGGTTTGGAAGCCTCAATATTCCTAAGTCTAAACCTGATCTACCTATTCCTTCTATAGTTAGAGTTTCCAAAGTTGGTGGAAATCCTTTGATAGGATAATCAGATCTACTTCTTATAACTAACTTTGTTGGTGCAACAAACTTAGAGACACTAACTGATAGGCTAAGGCACTTTGAATCCTTGGGAGGAGCCTTCCCTGTCACTATACTATGCAACATGCCCAGAAATGACTTCAACAAAATTACGGTTGAATTAATGAAGATATCATGAGGTGGGTTTTTGAACTGTATGGTTATCCTACCTTCATTGCAGAACTTTGTGTGAACTTTCTGGATATTTTCAGTCAGATCGTACTTGGTTCCATTTGTATTTTTTCCATTAAATACAAGTAAGTAATGTTTTTCTGCCTTCGGATGCTTGCAAATTGCAACAGTAGATTTTACCGGCTTTTTGGAGATATTTCCACCAGCTGATAAAGATCTATCTCGAATTGTCAATGTACATGGAAGTTTCATGGTAAATTTGATTCACAAAATGCTTTCAACTTGGCCACAACTTTAAAATATTATTTCGTCGACTGTAACACTACAAAAGTATTAATATTCTAAAAATCACCAATTTCAAAAACATTGCAAGATCGCCATGCCACAGCTTTCTTGATCTGTGATTCTGTGACCATGACCATTGACCAATGACAATGGAACATCGAATTATGAAAAAAAAAGTAACGGCTCACAGACCATAGACACGTTGTCTATGAATTAAATTTTTTTATTCTCTGACTGAAACAAACAATAATTTCAAATATTAAAATTAAAAGAGATAATCAGTAAAAACTCCTTGTATTTTGCTCTCCGTACCAGTTATTTCTGTCTGGCGCTCAGAATTTTTCACCCCTAATAACGAATTTTAGTTTACTCATCAAATTTTATAGGACTTTCATTTTTCAACTAACAAAAAAAGTAGACTTCTCTAGTCTAGTCGAGTATTAATTCTCATTGCCCTACCATTACTGTGAATGTATAGGAAAATCGATAACAATTCTAATGAAAGTTACGATCACAGCTACAGCACCCACACAGGACAACATAACTGTTCGACTACTATTCCAGTAAAATGTTAAGAAAATAAATGCTAAAAAATTAGTTGATGTTTTTATCTTCAACATATACATTTACACATTCTTACTAGATAACTACCACTTGCTTATTAATAATATAATTCACTTCTTATAAAGTTGATACAAAGTATCTGCAGACATTCCCATCGTAACTAAAATTCCCAAACAAGTTGCTCCGAAAAGAAGTCTATCTGGCAATCCATTTTTCAAGTAGACTGGTGTACCATCATCAATCTGAAAAAAACCAATATTAGGAATTGCCGTAGAAAACAAGTATGATCTTCAATTTGCAAGGGTTGCTACTTATAACTGATCTCCGAACACCAGATAGTTAAACACAAGGATTACCTTTACCTAATCAAAAAGTGAAGTCTAAGCATACTGCCCAGCAGTATCCAGAAAATGAGAAACAAATAAAATCATAGAACTCTCAAAGAAACCATACAAAAGGTTCCAAAAGTTACATCACTTGAGTGACATAACCACAAAACCATAGCCTACCTGAAATCTCTCTTGCAGTTTCTTGAGCTTCTGTCTTTTGGCGAACAATTGTTCCTCAGTAGCACGTACTACATTTGTTTTATGGAACTGCCTCACGACAGTTCGGGAAATAGGGGCGAGAGTCTGAAAAAATTACATAATCAAAATCAATACCTACTGATTTGACCAATACATTTTGAAATTATGAAAATATTAATTTCATTTGAATTTGAAAACATACCTTAACGGTATTCATTATTGATGGAAAAATTAGAAAATTTCTCGATCACACAATCGAGTAGCCTTGATCTACGAGTTTATTTTATTTTCCTCAACTCGACTTCAACAATGGCGGAACCACAGAACATCTGTTTTTGTTTTGATTCTATGTTGATGAACAAAGAATTAATGAGATTTTCTTATTATTTCATGGATTCTGCCTGAGATGTTCAAAACTAACTTTCTTTCTAAAGATCTGAGTTCTTCTGTTTCAACTAACGGCAAAAAACTGAAAGTATTATTGCAGAATTCCGCAAAAGTATCTCGCACCCGCGTGGAATTGAAAACTTGAACTCGTCATTGAAAATCCTGGGTTCGAATCACTCCCGGAATTATTATTTTTTCTTATTACCTTTTCAGGATTAATTTTTTGGTCTACCACAACATATGCAGTCAAAAGCTTTTGCACGCTTGTTCATATTGCAACATGAATATTGTTGTTGAGCAAAGGGGTATGAAATTCAAAGGAGATTTTTTTTAACAAAGTCGACAAGATATTCAGGCTTCAGAATTTCCTTGAATATTGAACTATGCAATTGATCGCATTTTAACTCTTTCTTAATCCTATATTTCGATTAAAAAACATAGAAAAATATATAAAATTTATTTACAAAAAATATACACAGTATTATTAAATTAATAATACAATACTTCCTAAACTTTTCCTGTGAATCTATGGAACCTTTTGTACTCATCAAACATAATCTTGAATAATTCTGTAGACGCATTGCTCAATCCCCTCAAAAGATATGAAATAGCATGGTTGTCACAGACAGATACCAGACTATACATACAATTGTTTAGATGAACCTACAAAAAAATATTTTCTTAACATACATAAAAAACGCTTGCATAAAAATCCAAACAAAAAATTTCATAAATTCTAAGATAAGGATGCAGTGTGAAAAAATTGTATTTCCGCCAACCTCAAAATAAGAGATGATGGGTTCAACGCATTAACTCGGATGTTATTTCTTGAAAAAAGATGCTCTTATATAATAACGCCCAGATGCAGCATTTCTGAGAAAAAAATTATTTTTACATTGAGTACTTAGTGAAAAGAGAGAAAATTTCAAATCTATTTTTTCAGAAATGGTGCATCTGGGCGTTATTATACAAGAGCATCTTTTTTCAAGAAAAAACATCAGAGTTTATGAATATGATGTAAATCTCGCGAAATAATGAAAGTTAAAAAAGTTTCAACTAAAAATACCCTTCGCCCCTCCCAAATGATACGATTGTGCTTGACATGAAAGAAATGCACTCAATCTAATCGATGCGTATTTTTCATATTAGTCGATGTGTAAACTTTCAGCACTTTATGTGACTTCGTTTTGCAAATATGTGGAAAAGAGTGTGGACAGGAAGTCATCTTCAAAGGGCACTAGCTCCTTAACGAAGCAATTTTGCATTATATGATTTGGGTCGAATCTGTCTGAAATATGATCTATAATGTCCACTAGAAGTTTGTCGGTCTAATTACGGGACACCCTGTATATGCTCACCTTAACTTTGGGGAATAAAGTATATGTCTCGTACTGATAGAGAAAATCTCCGATAAGATGAGAAGCAATTCTTCCCATATCCTTTTTGAACATAACCAAATGTCCCACCAACTTCTCCAACTGATGAGCACAATTTGTTATATTTCCAGTTCTCTAAGATCATTATTTTTTTCAACCTTATCACATTGCTTGCAAAGGGAAAATAATAGATGCCTGAAAACTTTTAAATACGCCGAATCCTATCCATTGTCATTGAACTTCGATTCTTCAATAAACTTTCCATGTAGTTTGTACACAAACCGAAATTGTGGTAGAAATCTGTCTCTTTCTTCATTAATAGGTATGGACTCATGATGAACATGCTCATTAAGGAAGGTGATAGTATCAACTGTAAAAGAAGAACATGAAGGTTAAAACAAGATCATAATAGAGGAGAGGAGTACAATAAGAACTGGCCCACTGCTTAAAAATCACCGCCATTTGAAATTGAAAGTGTTTACCATTATTCCTAGTTCAGTCTGTACATTCCAGCGTTAATTTTTTTCTCTATATGGGAGTAGCTAATATGTCTACTCAAAAAACTTGGTAAAAGATGAAAAAATACATTTTTTCATGGAAATTTTTTGCAGAAAAATTTTTTCGGAAGAAAATTTTTTGAGGTCAAAATTTTTTTCGGGAGAAAATTTTTTGAAGAAAATTTTCTGAGGTCAAATTTTTTCGGAAGAGAATTTTCTGAGGTCAAAGAGAAAATTTTTTCGGAAGAAATTTTCTGAGGTCAAAGAAAAAAAATTTTTCGGAAGAAAATTTTCAGAGTTAAAAATTTTTCGGAAGAAAATTTTCTGAGGTCAAAGAGGAAATTTTTTTCGGAAGAAAATTTTCTGAGGTCAAAGAAAAAAAATTTTCGGAAAAAAATTTTCTGAGGTCAAAATTATTTCGGAAGAAATTTTTCTGAGGTCAAAATTACTTCGGAAGAAAATTTCCTTGAGGTCAAAGAGAAAAATTTTTTCGGAAAAAAATTTTCTGAGGTCAAAATTATTTCGGAAGAAATTTTTCTGAGGTCAAAATTACTTCGGAAGAAAATTTCCTTGAGGTCAAAGAGAAAAATTTTTTCGGAAGAAAATTTTCAGATTCAAAATTTTTTCGGAAGAAATTTTTGCTGAGGTAAAGAGGAAAATTTTTTCGGAAAGAAAATTTTTCGAAGTCAAAATTTTTTTCGGGAGAAAATTTCCTGGGATCAAAGAGAAAAAAAATTTTCGGAAAAAATTTTCTGAGGGCAAAATTTTTTGGGAAGAAATTTTTCTGAGGTCAAAGAGGAGAATTTTTTCGGAAGAAAATTTTCTGAGGTCAAAATTTTGGCCTTAACCGAGCCATTTGGGAACCGACCTTACCTTTGAGGTCGAAGAGACAAAAAAATTTCGGAAGAAAATTTTTTGAGGTCAAAATTTTTTCGGAAGAAAATTTTCTGAGGTCAAAGAGAAAAAAAATTTTCGGAAAAAATTTTCTGAGGACAAAATTTTTTGGGAAGAAATTTTTCTGAGGTCAAAGAGGAGAATTTTTTCGGAAGAAAATTTTCTGAGGTCAAAATTTTGGCCTTAACCGAGCCATTTGGGAACCGACCTTACCCTGAAAATTTCAAGTCTCTAGGACAATCCCCTTTGAAAGTTATTGTGATAACGGCCGGACGGACGGGCCCCACAGACAGAATTGAATTTGACCACGAATCACGAATCATCAGGGAGTAGAACCCTATCGTTTGAGACCATTTTCGGATCAAAATTCGATAATTACAGACATGTGGGCAAAACGATATAGCTCTAGTTTAAGGAGAACGGGCGCTCAAAAAGGAAATGATTTCCGGTGTTTTTAAACAGTTGGCCACTTTTATGACACTCCTCTATTGAAGTTATACATATTTGAACAATGCTTGGTTCTATACCATTTTCAGGACCAAAATTTTTGAGGAAGTTATACAAGGAGAACCGTAACTATGGGGACAAACTGAGGATATAGCCATCCATAATCATCTTTCCTTTCCATGAATTTCCTCATAAAAGTACTTACAATTTTCCGGTTAATGACAGCCACTTCAAACTGTATTATTTCGTTAAAAATATTCTGGTCAAAACCTATGTTTTCCTTCAAAGTGTGTAACTCGAACATTAGTTTTTCCAATGTTTTCTGCCATAGATCAAATTTGATAGGATTGAGTGAAGAGTTCAATAAATAGGTTCCAGTTTGAAGATGTTCGAAGAGTTGTGGATAATTTCTTGTTTTGATTGATTCAACCTGCAATTCAAGATCAAACATAAAAAAAGTTCATATTTTTCTACCATTGTACTCATAGACAAACTAAAAAATTAGATGAGCCACTCGTATATTCCGCGCCATCTGTCGGAGGAGGAGACAAATACACGAAAAATTATTTTCAATTTGAGAGTTAGATGTCGTTGCATTCATGGAAATCCTATCGAGAAAATAGTAAGTATGTAAAATCATTATTATCAAAAAACCTTTGAATTGTCAACTGACACAAGGAGTGGTTTGACACGTTCTTTTTGAAATATAATAAATTTCGATATGCCTGCAAGAGTGAAGACGTGTTGTGTTATTGGATGTGAAAATCGAGATGCAAGAAGGTAATTATAAAAAATATGTATATTCTGTTACCTATAAGAATTAAGATACTCGTAGTTTTCAAAAAAGTTTTTTATGTATTGAATAAGTTTAGTAGGTAAATACTCATATTTTGTATTATTGAATTCATTATTGTTAGTTTTTGAAAATGTTTTCAATGCAATTATTAGTTTATTGATTAGATATTTATGAAATAAATCTGTATTTTCAATTGGTGATACCTATTTCAGTTAATAAATTTTTATTCTATCCAGAATTTGATTATTGATCCTCATTTCTCGATTCCAAAAGAAAATCAGGTGAAAGTTCGTTGCAGGTATTATTTTCATGAGAAAAAATTTCCTCACTCATCGATAACTTGCAAGAATCTATTTCTGATATCCTTTTGGAAATTGAATTTCAAAAAACTTTTTGCCTCTTGTATATGGGAGTACCTACCTACCTATTCAAAATGTGCACTACAGAATTCTTTTGCGGCAGCTTTACGATACAGATTCCTTTTTCAATTGAGGTTTTTTTACGAATTAGTAATGTTGTACAAAAACAGATGGCGTTGAAGCTTGTTCTACTAGTGTCTCATCTATTCTCCGTTTAGTTAGTCTATGATTGTACTCACCATCATATTGAAAATATCTAATGATACTGCCTCGAAGTTTTCATTCGGAATATGTTCAAAAATTAAACAAAGTAGTTGAGAGAAGTCTTGTATCTCTGCAGGATGCACTTTCTTCATTTTACAATACATCCATATCTTCAACGGTAACTCTTGGGGAGCTTTTAAAATTTGTTTGTGTAACAAAACTACAGAAAAGAGCCCTGTACTTCCTCTGGGTAGTATTTCAGAGTGCATTTCGAAAATGATATTTAGATAACTTTCAACCTTTTGTACCAGTGTTTCCAATTTTTCATCATTTTTCAGGACTACCCAATGTTTTAAGCAGCATACATAGGATGGAACCAATGATATATCAGCTTCTTTTGTGGTTACAATATCAAAGATTACATTTAGAATCTTGTTTCTGATTTTCAACGATAGTTCTTTGAACTCAACAGAGTTTTTGGATTTCTTTACCTGAAAACAACAGAACAAATAATTACCGCTAGTCAAATGTAGCGTTTTCGAATCAAAAGAACTCCAAAATTCTTTCTCATGGACCAGCTGGAAGTTTGGTTTTCGGTATATCTGTTTTTATTGACGCTCTCCATGTACAGTATAGATTTTTCCGATAAACTTATTTCAATATATTCCTGGGAATTTTTTTTAAAATAAGAAAATATTCAAAGTGACCCATTCAAGCTAAAGAAATTAATTTTGGCAAAACAGTTCATCAAAATTACGTCTTTCATATATCATTGTGAAAAGGAATCAAGACATTCCAATTGAAGTATCTCTTACCTACAGAGGAGTCAGCGGAGGCCGGGCCCCGGGCCTCACCTAATTTCACTGTATTTTATTTAATTTTAAATTTAAGTTCGAATAAAAAATAATCACATTCTATATCTGTATTATTTCCATCATTCTATTTAATATCCAAATCTCAAAGTAATAAACATATGTTTAAAAAAACGGTTTGTGGTTTTGAGACATTTTTTGGAAAAGTTTGTAGGTAAGATTTTAATATTTCAGCAAGAAAAATGGAAACGGAAACAAGAAGTGAGAATTATAATACTAGTAGTAAACTTAAAGAAACGCAAGATCCTGCAGATTTTATTTTGAATAACAAATTCAGTGAAATGCCTTACGATGAATTTTCATAACTCAAGTAATTAAGACACCTCGACCAGCAATACCAAATTCAATTATTAATTCTACTCATTATCGTTCATTCTGCGTAGAAATGTATAATTAGAGCACTAGAAAGATAGGTATGCCAGACAGGCTGGCTGGGTCCAACCATAGACTCGAAAATTACAGATCACTCGCAAATTTTCATCGCCATCTATCGGGGTTATGCACCAACATTACAGGATTAAATCCTCATTTGATTACAGATTTCATTTATTCGATTACAGATTTCATTTCATTCGAATTGTTCTGTAATTTTCGAGTCTGTGGTTGGACCCAGCATGGCTGTCTGGTATACTCCCCATTTTAGAGCCTTAGTATAATAAATGTCAGTGGCTGACAGGAAGCCCAGTTCGAAATAAATTATTTTGTGGTTGCGTGGTTTCGGGTCTCCTCTGATTGAAATCTCACGAGCCGCCACTGGTTTACGCCTGCTCTTAAGGGGGTGCCTGTTCAAGCCTCAAATATCCCCCAAAAAAATATTTAACGTGTTTTTGGAAATGTTTTTAGTCACTATCGGATCTGAAATATACAGGATGGCTTGAATGAGATGGAACACTCAGTATAACATAGGGGAACTAAGCCAAGATATTTTAATCATACATATACCCTGACTAATTCAATCCATGTCATTCTCTCACAAAGTTGATCTTTCAAAATTTTCTATTCGAGGGAACTTCAATTCTGAACTATTCCACTGAGTTGGCCAGTATGAATTTAACCAAGCTATTGAAACCTCTAGCTTCTTCAAGTCGAATATTATTGTGCTTACAGCCAAACAATATTGTTTTTGATTACGGATTCTTTGGTTTGACAACTCTTGAAACTCACAAACATTTTAGACCAAGCAATAGAGCTATCGAAAGGTCGATTTCGTGACAAAAATACTACCTGAAATCTGACTGTGCAGTCAAGCAATTGGTAGTTTCTACATGATTTTCATGATAAATTCCACTCCTGAATCGTCTTAGGTTTTTTTTGAGAAGCGAAAAATAGCCAAAAAATCCAAAATTTTGCTTTTTCGCTTATAAAACGTGAAGTATTGATCTGATCGTAAAGCTGTTTAGGCACTTTTTGTAGAGAATTCGAAAACAAAAAAAATGAGAGGTGACACGTCTCAAGCGGATAATTAGTTTCCGAGAAAGTTCAAAAAACTGGAAAAAACATCAATTTTTCGAAAATTCATAACTTGGTCAATTTCGGAGATGAAGCGTACTTGCTCTGAATTTAAGTAGTTATTAACATATACTTTATTGGTGCAAAATTACAAAGCTGTCGGATAAAAAGTTTTTGCACAATCGCAGTTTTCCGAATTCGACGTACTTTTTTCAAGAAGGTCGTGATACTCGGCTACTTGTCGGATTTGAATTTTACAAAAAGCATTTAAAGAAGAAATAACATTCTTCAAATCGTTTACTATCTCGATACCGACCGATAATGTTTAGTGGGTGAAAAACGGCGTCAAACAGGAGCAAAAAGGCTCGAGTGCATCAAACTAGTCTCGGAGTGGGAGTCGCCCGCTATGCGACGCGAGAAAGATACAACGTAAACAGTATTCCCCTCGCATAGCGGGCGACTCCCACTCCGCGACTAGTTTAATGCATTCGAGCATTTTGGCTCCTGTTTGACGCCGTTTTTTACCCACTAAACATTATCGGTCGGTATCGAGATAATAAACGATTTGAAGAATGTTATTTCTTCTTTAAAATGCTTTTTGTAAAATTCAAATCCGACAAGTACCCGAGTATTACGACCTTCTTGAAAAAAGTACGTCGAATTCGGAAAACTGCGATTGTGCAAAAACTATTTATCCGACAGCTTGGTAATTGTGCACCAATAAAGTATATGTTAATAACTACTTAAATTCAGAGCGACTACGGTTCATCTCAGAAATTGACCAAGTTATGAATTTTCGAAAAATTGATGTTTTTTTCCAGTTTTTTGAACGTTTCTCGAAAACTAATTATCCGCTTGAGACGTGTCACTTCTCATTTTTTTGGTTTTTGAATTCTCTACAAAAAGTGCCCTAACAGCTTTTCGATCAGATCAATACTTCACGTTTTATAAGCCACAAAGCAAAATTTTGGATTTTTTCGGCTATTTTTCGCTCCTCAAAAAAAACCTAAGACGATTCAGGAGTGGAATTTATCATGAAAAAAATGTAGAAACTACCTATTGCATGACTGCACAGTCAGATTTCAGGTAGTATTTTTGTCACGTAAAAAACCTCTATTGCTTGGCCTATTTGGACAAAACTACAGCTCTTGGAACAAGCGAGCAAAAATGTATATTTTTTAATAACTAGCGACCCGCCCCGGCTTCGCACGGGTGCCTCGTACGCGCTATTTATAGGCACGCTCTTCGCAAACGCTCCGTCCCGCAATTTTTAAATCTGTAATATCTTCGAAAATATTCACTTAAATCATACGATGTAAAGGGCCATATAGATCTATATTAAATGAACAATGTATTCAAGGTATTTAATTGGTTAAGGATTAATGCTGTATTGGTTAAAATTGCTTCGAAAATTTGCCATTATTTGTCGTAAAAAGTAAATGACAAAAAAAAGTTATTGTGGGTTATCCATAAGAGATACATATACCATCACGGACTTTTCTGTAGACCTTTTCAATGTGTACAATACTTAGTACATTATTTTGATAAAACTCGTAGGGTTCAGCCTACGTTTGCAATGTAAGCGGAAAAAATGAAATTATTCACGACATCACATTAGAAACCTCAAAAATAACAGTACTTCTCCACTATTAAATGGATGTTATTATACATATAAACCTTCCTCTCGAATAACTCTATCTAATAAAAAAACGCATCAAAATCCGTTGCGTAGTTTCAAAGATTTAAGCATACAAAGGGACATAGGGACAGAAAAAGCGACTTTGTTTTATACTATGTAGTAATGATTCTACTCACTTTCTTTAGATCCTTCAAAAACAGCAAGGCATATTGCAAATTCTCAGTATTATCTGAATTGTCTAGCACATAATCAATGGCAGGAACGAAATCTTTAAAGGGTTTTTCATTTTTGAATATATTTTCAAATGCCACAGACACAATTTCTTCCTTGTCTTTGAAATTTGATGTTAAATTCTTGATCAAAGATACAGGTTCAAATAACTGCATCGAATCGATCTTGACTTCATTAATCAAATCTAAAAGCAATCATGTTTTGATTATAAAGTTGTGTAAATGCTGAAATCTCAGACTCACCTTTTATCCAAGCTTCTAAAATATTTTTATTTTCATTCTCTGTTCCCCAATGAAGTTTGTGCAAAGAGAATAACCCTAAAAAAACTAATGACTTGACTTTAGGAGACAAATAGGGAATTGGTAACTTCATTAATAAGTCGAAAACAATTGTATTTTATCATCATAGTCTCCATCACATTTTTTTAGTTTGATCCAAATATTTTCCTCGTATATTTCCTTAAGCTTCCCGAAATATGTTTCATCCTCTTCTGAATCAAACAAAATCATTCCTTTATCACCAACTGACAAAAGCTTCTTCAATATGGCTGACGATGTAGTTTTGGATACCAGCTTTGCAATTTTTTTGAGCAAGGCGAAGCTCAAGGCATTACTCAATATTTTCGAGTCCACAATTCTTTTTAATATTCCAGGTGTGTTATTAGCTATAGTCAATAGTACGTCACATATGGTCATAATCACATCCAAGTCCAATTTATGTATCAAATGCTCGTTAATAATTTATCGGTAACGATATATTCACAGGCACCTTCCACATTAGATGATATTTGGTTGATAGCTTCACGTTGAGAATTCTCATCCATTTTATTCCCAAATATGTACATCGTACGCAGCTTCTGTATTATCAGTAACAGCTGAAAAACATCATTATAAAATCAAAATGCACGGTTGTCATGAAACCACACACATTGCCAAAATTCTTGAACTGTAATTATATTATATAGGGATGAGCCATTTTTGATCATTTATAGATTAGATTAGATAGTGGTCGATCGGCACGTTGATTACCCTTCTGCACTGCGACCAACAAGGTCTTTTGTGCGTTACCATGCTAAAACTACGTTTTTCCCAGGAATCTAACCTCCTTAACAAAGCTGGTTACTTCCTTAGGAGACTTCGCTCTTATGTCGGCTGGCGTTAATAACGCGCCACCTAGTAGAGTAAGTCTGGTTTGCGCCAGCGCAGTGCATTGGCATAGTACGTGCTCGGTGGTTTCAGTGGCCGATTCACATAACCTACAAATGTCGGAGTTTTCTTTACCGATCTTGTGTAGGTGATATCTCACGGGACCCTGTGAGAAGGCCGATTAGCAGCCTTAACTCGTTTTTTGACAACGATAGAGCTTGTTGAGCCTTCTCTTTGGAAGGTTCGATTAGTCTCTTTGCTTGTCTTTGACCGGATGTGTTTATCCAGTAAGAGTGTTTCTCCACTTTTTCCCAAACGCCTACCTCTGCCCTAATCAGTGTAGGTGATACCCAACAGGAGGGCACGGGTCCGGTGAAGGGTGTGTTTGCTCCTCTTTTTGCAAGGGCATCAGCTCTCTCATTTCCCTCAATGTTCTGGTGGGCAGGTACCCAAGCTAAAACTAGCTTGTTGTACTTCGCCAGTGTTTTGAGGGACTGTTTGCAGCTCCAAATGGTCCTTGATCTACAATCAACGGCCATAAGCTGCCTCAGTGCCATCTGACTATCAGAGGCAATGCAAATTCTGGCTCCCTTGTACTGTCTGGACAGACAGACTTGGGCGCATCTTTCTATGGCCAGAATTTCAGTTTGAAGCGTTGTTATTGGCTTTCCCAAAGGCTCCGATTCCCTGTATTTGGGACCGTATATGCCTATGCCTGCTCCTCGTTCCCTTAGGGACCCATCTGTGTACCAGATGAGATGATTTTTACGAAGTCGAGACAAACCTCCCACACTTTCTTGGCGATCACCTATGATCACTTCGTAGTTGGCGTCAAGGTCATACTCGATTGGCATGGAATCCCTCGGTAGCAAAGGGAGGTCACCACCGAGTGAGTAAAATTGATCATTTATAAGACTACTTCAATCGTCATGATCACAACACCGCACGTTTATTCAAATAGTGAAATTGTTGATGTGATTTTAATATAAAGTAGAGCTTATCAGATTGACAGTATGGGGAACCTATTAAGCAGAAGAAAAATTTCTGCTAAGACATCACTGTCTCCTGCTGGCAATGTTTGAAGATATTTGGGGGGCTGATAATACCCTACATGTTTCCATATGCAATGAAGCTTAACGGAAAGGGATAGAACCCTCCACTGTTAAGTGGATATCAGTGATGTGAGTAGTAAAGGGTTTTTCAATAAGAGGTGTTATTTTGAATAGCCCGCTATTTCGGTAGATGTCACGTTTGAAGCTGTCATTTTTTGACATTTGACAAGTAGAAACTACGCATTAATAAAAATGGAACGATACACGCTTCAAGAACGCATTGAAATTATTAAAATTCACTATAAAAATCGTCAAAATTTGGCAGAGACGGTTCCCAAAACTCGGAATATTTTTGGGTCGTCGTGAAGCACCTTGTCGGACCGCAATAAAGAAATTGGTGGAAAAATTCGAGCTCTTGGGACAAGTTAGCGATGAGAAGAATAAAACCCGTGCACGTCGCTCAAGAACAGCCGAGAATATTGCTGCTGTAGCCGAGAATATTGCTCCTGTACCCGAAAGTGTTGAAGAAAACCCAGGTTTTACCATTCCTCGTCGTTCTTTAGATTTAGGCATTCCACAAATGTCATTACACACCGTATTTTGCATAAAGATTTGGTTCTTGAGGCTTATAAAGTTCAGTTAACACAAGAACTCAAGCCGACCGATCATCAACAATGTTGTGTCTTTGCTGATTGGGTCGTTGAAATGCATGAAAGTGATCCGGAATTCCATCAAAAAATCATCTTGAGTGACCACCAAAATTGTCGCATCTGGGGCTCGGAAAACCCAAGAATTATTGTTGAAAAGCCTTTCTATCCTCAAAGTGTGACTGTTCGGTGAGGTTTATGGTCCGGCGGAGTCATTGGACCTTACTTTTTCGAAAATGAGGCTGGAGCAACAGTTTTGGTGAATGGATTGCGCTAACGAGAGATGATTAATGATTTTTTATGGCCGAAGTTGGATAGTATTGATCTGGACAACGTTTAATTTCAACAAGACGGCGCTACGTGCCACACAAACAACGAAACCATAGATCTTTTGCGGGAAAAGTTTCCGGACCGTGTTATCTCTCGAAGAGATGATCACAATTGTTCACAGAGATCTTGTGATTTGACACCTTGCGACTTCTTCCTTTGGGGCCACGTGAAAGAGAAGGTCTACGCCAATAACCAAGCGTCGATTCAAGACTTCAAAGATAGATTCGTGAGGCTATCGAGGACATAGGGCAGCCACTTTGCGATTTGGTTATGGAAAATTTCATTGAAAGGATATTGTCCTGTAAGCGTGTTCATGGTAGTCATTTGCCTGATGTTATTTTCCACTATTAACGGCATAGCTTCTTCTTTATAATGAAATAAACATCCGATCATTTATATGAAACAAGGCATTTTTCTTTGAATATCAAAATAACACCTCTTATTGGAAAACCCTTTATAACCATTTCTTTGATGTTTTTCATATTGAATATTTTGTACAAGCAATGACCATTTTTAATGAATTCTACACCCTGTGGTGAAAAAAGTCTCAATGAACGTTCTATATTATTTTATTCACAAATTATTTAATGCAAGCTGATATTAAAGCAATAATCTATAAATATTTACCATAAGATGCTTAGAGTTTGATTCTCCAAAATTCATTATCCTTTGAGATAACAAAATCCATTGTTCGTTTGCAAGAAAAGAATACACGTAGTTGGGATTATTCACATCAGAAAATATTCCTTCATCTGTTGAGTATCCATCGTTGTAATAGTGGAATGTTATATATCTTTCTGCCCAATCATAAGAGAGGTTTAGGAAAACTCTAACAAGTAATTGATTCTGCGAAAATAAATTACTAAGAATATGTATAACACAGCTGCAGAGATTCAATGAAAAATAGAGAAAAAATCGGTAGCAGATATAAGAATTTTAAACATTTAACTCTTTGGCGGGCTTTTTACAATAACGTTTATTTGATAACTAAGCATTATTTGGTGAAAAAATGGTAAATATTTGAATTTTAGTAAAAGGCGAAAGATTTATTCGCACCTGAGGAGAGATCAGATTTTGGCTGAAGGACTCCGGTCGATGGCCATTTGACTTGTTCAATAAAAACTGTTATTATTATTATTATTATTTGAATTTCGTTGACCAGCAGATATCGACCAGATTTTTATGTAATTGCATTCATTAAGTATTCCTGAACAATATTAGTGAAACCAACAGGTGGCGGTCTGTCTTAGTTTAGAAACTATGGACCCCCAAAGTTCCAAAACTGTTCCATTATCACGTCACTTTTTTCAATATAAAAACACAAATTCTCTGCTCCAATTTAGTCCATAAATCACCTTGGAACATTCAATAAACTAATCGATTAGTTTCATTTCGGGTATATTCAATAATTAATGCAGAAGCATCGAAATTCTAGAGGCACCACATTTCCACAAATTCTAAGGAAAGCCCGCCGTTTTTAATGGTAGATTTGGCACTGCCGCAGATTCATTCGGGCGAATATGATACGAGGCCTTTCCGTAAATCCCGCCATCATTTGATATCTCACTCACCGAAGGACGGAGCAGTGGTGCCAAACTTACCATGAAGAACGGCGGGATTTCCTTAGAATTTTTGGATATTTGATACCTCTAGAATTTCGAGGTTTCTGCATTAATTATTGAATGTACCTGAAATGAAACTAATCGAATAGTTATTCGAAAGTTCAAAGGTGATTTATAGATTAAATTGGAGCAGTGAATTTGTGGTTTCATAGTGAAAGAAGCGACGTGACATTTTTGGAACTTTAGGAGCCTATAATTTCTAAACTAAGATTGACCGCCACCTGTTGGTTTCACTAATGTTGTTGTTCAGGAAGACTCAATGAATACAATGACACTCTAATCAATATCTGCTAGTCACCAAAATTCGATATTTACCTCTTGAATTATTTCATCAAATCTAGCTTGAAATATTTTGAGAAACTGATTACCATAATATGTGAAGTATTTTTTCTTTATTTTTTTTTTGATTTGTTAAGATTTAACGATTGAACTTACATGTTCTCTCTCTAGAAGAGCACCTCCCAATTTATTCATGATACTTTTTACTTCACCCATACTGGCGTTGAAATTTCCATTATTTTCGGAGTAGTTGTGTTTTCATCCATTTTGTTTATCCTCAATAGCCATGATGTGAACTTACATAGCAATTCGATAAAACTGTTATGGGAGTCTGAAAACAAACTTAACATTGTAAAATTCAAGGATTAAGTAATGATTGTCTCATCAATTTAATAATTTTCAACATGCAATATAATTTTCCCGAATGCCTGTGTGAGTCTGTTGAACTCAGTGATGGATAATCAGTATTCAATGAAAATTATGTCCTCCGTCTGGCCTTGAGCACTATAACTCTCCTATTTTGGCTTTCCTCAGAATATGTAAGGAAGATACAGGTAATGAGAGAATAGAGAATCAGAGAGTCTGGTCCTCTCTGAACAACTACATCTCATTTGCAAACCTCCCTAGTGATGTAATGATAAAGAAAGTAAGCACTAAAAAAACCTCAGGTCATTGCTAAGTAAAGAGAGGAATGGGAACTGACTATAACCTCAAAAAAATACCGTTAAATGGTATACAGATGGTTCCAAAACCTCTACTGGAGCTAGCGCAGGTTATAAGGGCCAAATACCAAGTGTGCACTGTCACTAGGCTCCTGTATCAGCGTCTTTCAAGCGGAAATCTTAGCTATTGAAAGATGTCTAGATATAAATCTAGAAAGAAACTATCAGAAGTGCGATATAGCCATACAATCCAATAGTCAAGCTGCTATCAAAGCACTGAGCTCCTTCGCCATCGACTCAAGGATGATCTGGGAGTGCCGGAACAAACTCAATGAGGTAGGCAAGAAAAATAAGGTCTTTTTAATCTGGGTTCCCGGCCACTCTGGAATCAAAGGAAACAAAGAGGCCTATTCACTTGCCAGAGAGGGCGCACGAATGTCACTCATTGGCCCAGAACCCTTCTGTGGTATAGGTAAATGTACCTATAAGGAGTTTCTAGAGAAGGAGAAAGCCAAGGGGGAAAAACTCTGGCGGAATCTCCCAGGGATGGATCATTCCACTAAGTTCCTTCGGTTTTAAGAAATAGGAGATTTAGTTTAGTTAGTTTAGTTTTAAAAGGGATTACAGTTCACTGCGACCTCAAGGTCTATTGTGTCCCCTTACAGAGCTGTTCTGGCCACACCCTTCATAGCTCGCCTTCCAGTTCCAGAGATCTAATGAAATCTAATATCTGTGAAGGCTTCAACAGGGCTAGTTCCTCGCTCTTACAAGTTTCTGTCCTTAGGCTCGCAATGCCAAAGCATTCCGTGACTAGGTGAATGGGGGTTCTTCCCCCTCCCCGCAAAACCTACGCTCATGAGTGTCCGATAATCCCATCCTCAACAGGTGCCTTCTGAGGCGACAATGTTCGGAACTTTGAGACAGCTAGATCCAAAAGATATCTGGATCTTGGTAAAAAGCAATTACACCTCCTCACTGGCTTTCTCACAAGACACTGTCGCCTCAGGAAGCACCTGTGGAGGATGGGATTATCGGACACTCACGAGCGTAGGTTTTGCGGGGAGGAGAGAAAAAACCCCCATTCACCTAGTCACGGAATGCTTTGGCATTGCGAGCCTAAGGAGAGAAACTTGTAAGAGCGAGGAGCTAGCCTCGTTCAAGCCTTCACAGATATTGGATTGCATCAGATCTCTGGAATTAGAAGGCGAGCTGTGAAAGATGTGGTCAGAACAGCTCTGTAAGGGGGCACAATAGACCTTGAGGTCGCAGTGAACTGTAATCCCTTTTTAAACTAAACTAACTCTCCTATTTCTCAAAACCGAAAAAAGTAATGGGTGCAGCACCCAAGAGATTAGTAAAGTTTAACACGCCCTTGCTACCTAACTGGTAAAAAGCGCGAGGTCAAGCTGTCAGCAAGGTTTAGTAGGGGCGTTCGGCATCGACAGCGGACTGGTTGGATCGATCTGAACCGTTCGTTTATTACATCCGGATTGAGGAGAGTACACATCTGGACCGTTTGGCATACAAATCTGAGCAATCGGATGTCGATCTTTTCGATCAAAGCGATTTTATCCATAGAGTTGTACGTTTTTATATACTTTTATGTTTTCATGTTAAGTTTCCTGATCCGACAACCGATAGATTGAAAAATTCTAATACTTATCAACACTTTTATTCTTCTGTTTTCATTTATCCATTAAAAACCTAATAATTCATTGAAATTTAACGTCATTGTTAAAGGAGAACAATGCTATCGTAGTTACGAATGGGCAGGAGGAGATATTGCTTTCTCGTTTCTTTTTTTGTGTAATGAATTAATTAATTAGGATCTTTCGGTACAACTATTGCGGTAGTGAAAGACCAGAAGAGGATATTGCATTCCTCATTTCCTTATTCAATTGATATTTTACGGTAGAGCTATGAAAAGGGTGAAAGTATCGTTAAAAAATGAGCATATTTCCCAAAATAGTAATCTTCGAAATCTCATAATCAATGAAAGTAGAACAGAGCAGTATGTTCTGTGGCAGATGCTCTGTATCGTTCGTTTATTTGCAGATATTACAAATGAGTCTGTACGATCTGTAGTCACGTGACTAAAAAATCCGTCTGCTCGCGGAGGTCAATGGCGAACAGGCTTAGTATAGCCTTAATGCCCCTCCTCTTATCTAATCTAATGCTTTTAATAAATAATAATAATGAGAACAATCCTTGTAATTCACAAGAAACAAAAAATAGACTCACCCTCATTAGAATTGATGTAAGCATTCACCGTCGTATCTAAATGATATATGAACGTCTTGAATAAATTCATATATTGCCAGCTTGCCATCTGCGTTGCACACTGGGAGAAATAGAGCAGAACCTTATCCGGCAGCACCTTCTCAGCATCCAAATAACGTTTCATTACGCCTTGAATATCATCGTTACCTCTGAACGAATAACATTCTTTAAAATCAGCATTTTCTTCAATTGATTTCAATACAGGCAACATCTTAGAAACCAAATTTCGAATTCTATGTAATTTTGCGTAAGTTTCAAAGATTTTGAGCAAAAATTTAAGATATTCTTCTTCGTGGTCTGAATTATCTGCAAACATGGAATAAGACAGAAGGTGTTCAAATACTTTTCGACCACAAGGGATTAATATCGATTGAATACTCCAATATTTTATAACAGTCTCTGTTAGGAGTTTTGGTCAAATTGAGAATAGATATAACGATATTCTCTATAAATTGTGAGAAAACTAATTCCAACTGAACAATTTAAGTCAATTTTACAATCTTTTAAGACCTCCAAAATATCTGACAAAATAGTCAAAGACTTTGATAGTTTCATATCAGAAGAAGAATATTTTGAGATCTTTTTACAATTGAAGTCAGGACTCAAATCAAAACCTAATAAGTGAATTATAACTACGGAAAATTTATAAACAAATTTGAAATCTTTGTAGGCTTTTATCACAGATTGAAATATTATTTTAGATGCTGGATAGGATTCAACATGTAAATCATAGGATTTCCCTATAATTTTCAGTACAGCCTTTGGTTTTTCAAATTTCTCGTCTGTTGCGTTTTCTGTCAGTTTGAGCACATGGTCCAGATAGTTCTGTATTTCCACAGAATTCTTATGTAATATGACCTGAAAATTATTTACATTAAAACCATGTTCAATGCATTCTATAATCTATAAATATTTGTGTTAGCCGTCAAGAAAGTTTCTGATAAGCATATAATCATATCCTGAATCATGACAATAATTCATTCAAA
The DNA here is from genome assembly GCA_013421045.1 of Propylea japonica. Taxonomy (NCBI): domain Eukaryota; kingdom Metazoa; phylum Arthropoda; class Insecta; order Coleoptera; family Coccinellidae; genus Propylea; species Propylea japonica. The sequence goes on along the minus strand of CM024240.1, from coordinate 110,067,815 downwards.
TGATAAAATTGACTCCACAACAATATTTTGAAACTGGTTAAACGATGAATTAAACCCACCTTCAAAAAACCTTCTATATTACCATATAAACATCCTGACTCTTTCAATATCGAATTATGTTTCTCTAACAAATCCTGGAAATATTTCTGTGTACTATTTTGTCCATCATCAATTTTCATGTGCTTAGAAAGAGATTCTAAAGACAATGACTCGTCACAACTCCTTTTAATTCCTTTCATGATTGAATTTTTTGTTTCTGCAACAATTATACTATGTAAGTAATTTTCAAATAATTGTTCAATTCATTACTGTGTCATACCACTAGAGTATATAGAGTAATTATTATCAAACCACAAGTGTTTCACTTCAATTAATATTTGTAATTTGTATTATAATTGTTTAATTTTCATCATTTCAAATTTACGGTGTTTGAAAATTTTGAAAGCATGATTTTGTGAGGTTAACATGTGCACCATAGAACATAAAGAAAGAAAAGCACAAAAAATAATATTCTTCAATGTAAATATTGGTCTCTAATTTCTGATACCAAATTCAAAAAGTTTATCAAAATTCAAAATCAATTAGCAATTAGCATTAATGGTTGCTGAACTCTAATTGACGAAATAAAACTGAACTGACTGTGGGGTGATTCGAAAACACTAATTACTCGATGGTAATAGAAAATAAAACCTTCCGTAGGTAGGCAGTATTATAAAGTCATTAAAGTTAAATAAATCCTCAGAAATAGGTAGAAAAGCACCTGGAAGAAGTACTTCATGAAATTCGTATTGGTGGTGAACTTCTTGGAAAAGTTTAAAAACACATTTGGAAAATCAGGTACCGAAGACGATACGAAACAATATTATTGTAGTTGATGTTTGTGATGTAAAATTTATTGCCTATTCATTTGAGGTACACAATTCCAACTTTTCGATCTTATCCCTTATTCTCTTTTGAAGATTGCATTGAATTTTACAGAAAAAGTTATGTGTCAGTGGAGAGACAGCATGCAAAACTCGGAAACTGAAATCGTTATGGAAATACACTTCTGGTACCATTTTGAGTTATACGAATTTCTTTATTGTTAAATAGTATATTTCTTATCTGACTTTACCTATCAGTAATAATGGCCCTTCAGGTATAGGTATAGTACCTACTATGGCATTTTGTACCTATACTACTCATAGTTTTAGTTTGAGTAATATACCTGAAGGGTCATTATTACTAATAGGTAAAGTTAGATAAGAAAACTAATTCAGTGAATCGAACAAAAGTGACAAAGTATAGCTACTTAACTTTCAGTATAATTGCATGACTAGCATGAGGCTTATTATGAGCATCTTTAAGTGGCCACAAAATTCCATTTCAATTGATTTCGTCTTATCTGAGATATTGTAGAACAACAATTTTGAATGCTCATATTTTATGAAACATTTTTGTACGATTTGGCTGGTTAACGAACTCAACCAAGGCATTTGGGAACCGAACTCACCCTGAAAATTTCAAGTCTCTAGGACAATCCCTTCGAAAGTTATCGTGGTGACGGCCCGACGGACAGAATTTAATTTGACCACGGATTCGTCAACAGGGAACTCTATCGTTTGAGACCATTTTCGGCTCAAAATTAGAAAATTACAGACATTTAGGCAAAACGATATAGCACTCGTTTAAGTAGAACGAGCGCTTAAGAATGAGATCAATAAAATAGAGTGCCGCAATTCACATTTGATTTATTATTTTCTCAAAATGAACAATCTTTCGATAGGTTCAGACCTCAGGTCTATGCATTTTTGAAAAGATAGAACAATTTGTAAGTTATCATCTCAATGATGAAGCTTATTAATATTGTTTTAAGAGAGAACAATGTTGTTAACTATATACTGGTTAACTGTATTGAGGACGGAATACATAACAAGGAGTACACCCTAGCTGTATTTCTTGATATAGAAGGTGCCTTCAATAACACTGCGTTTGGTGTGATGCAATCTGCGTTGGCCAGACATGGTGTTCCGCCTACTCTTTGTCGGTGGACGGGGTCTCTGCTTGGTTCACGTAGCATCGTGGCTCGGCTGGGCGGCTCGACCATAGGGGGCTCGCCAGGAAGGGGATGTCCGCAGGGCGGTGTTCTGTCTCCGATACTGTGGAATCTCGTCCTGGATGAGCTCCTGGTGGAGTTAAGGAAGGCTGGGTTCGTTGTGGTGGCCTATGCGGACGACCTTGTTATATTAATCAGGGGTAAGGTGATCAGTGTCATTGGGGATCTGATGCAGAATGCTCTGCGACGGGTCGAACGATGGTGCTTGAAAAACGAGCTCTTGGTAAATCCTAGTAAGACAGAGATGGTTCTCTTTACTAGAAAGAGGGTGCCTAGCAACTTACGACTTCCCAGTCTGTTTGGAGTTGGGCTCACTCTATCCGAACAAGTTCGTTATCTCGGGGTGATATTGGACCGCAAACTTTTGTGGAACAAACACGTTGAGACTCAAACGAATAAAGCCAATGTAATATTCTGGTCCACTCGGAGGGTGCTGGGTAATGGATGGGGCTTCAAACCGCACATTATGCACTGGTTGTATACTGCCGTGGTGAGGCCTATCCTGACCTATGCCTCTGTGGTGTGGTGGCCTTCTATGGAGAGGGCCGTCAACCAGAACATTATGACTAAATGCCAGAGGAAAGCTTGTTTAAGTATTACAGGCGCTCTGAGGTCTACCCCTACAGCAGCGATGGAATGTCTGCTGGGTCTCCCTCCTTTGCACTTAGTTGTGAAGGAGGTGGCTATGAAGACAGCTCTAGGAATCTGGGAACGGGGACAATGGCGCGATGGAGGACTCTTCACTGGGCACGCGAGGGCCCTCAAAATGGTCAAGGATGCTCACGCTCCCCTTCTCCAGAGAGGTGACCGCGCGGGCACTAGGTTCTGCTTCGACGAACCCTACAGGGTAATTGTCCCCGACAGAGACCTATGGTCTTCATCAAGCAGGCTTCTTAGTCCAGAAGGTCCCACCTGGTTCACTGATGGCTCTGTCACAGCAACAGGGTCTGGGGCCGGAATCGTGGGTCCTCACTTTAATCAGGCTATCCCTCTGGGGAAGGACTGTTCCATTGTGCAGGCTGAGCTATTTGCGGTTCTTGCATGCGCACTGGAAAACATTCGCAGGGGATACTCTGGCCAGCACATTTATATATGTTGCGACAGCCAGGGAACTCTGAAATCTCTATCTGATGTTAGAGTTGATTCTCTTCTGGTAGAAGAATGCAGGAAAGCTCTGCGTGGGCTGGGCTCTGATAACTTTTTAAAAGTGATCTGGTGTCCGGCTCATGCGGATATACCTGGTAACGTCAAGGCAGATGAACTGGCTAGGCGGGGAGCCGGATTAGCATTTGTTGGTCCGGAGCCTTCGCTGCCAATCTGTCGCACATCTGTCAGAAGTTTCTTCAGGAACTGGCTGAACAGGGAATTTTCCTCGGAATGGAGCGCAGGGGTGGGCCTGAGGTGGTCGAGGATTCTCATTGAGAAACCGTCCTCGCGATCTGAGGTCAATAGGCTTCTGCTGCTGGAGAGGAAACAACTCAGTCTGGTGACTGGTGCATTGACTGGTCACCTGTTTAACAAACATTTGAAGAGAATGGGATTGACGAGCTGCTCCCTATGCCGGTGGTGCAGGAGTACTGATGAAACGGTTGAGCATATTCTGTTCAACTGTGAAAACCTTACTGAGTTAAGGTCAACACACCTAGGAAATCCAACACCTTCTATTCCTATGGTGAGAGGGACCACTCCTGGCAGGCTCGCGACATTTCTGTCTTCGTGTCTGAGGAGCTGAGTCTCTGTAGAATGATGCGGGTGAACAATGGGCCACTAGGCCTCAGTTCGGCCGGTAAGGCACCGCACAGAGAAGATATACCTCACACATCTCTAGAACTAGACAATGGTACGCCACTGGAAGAAACTGTCTTGTGTCAACAACCAAGGTCTCTGCTGTTTATTTTTATTTTGATTTCTTCTTAATTTTGCGTAGTACAAAATAGGTATAGGCATTTCCAGAAAATCCTAAAATTGAAATGGAAGAATGGATTTTCGAAAAACAACAACCCACAACTTCAGAGGAGTTAGTAACTTGCTTAATGAAAACAAAGGAATAAGTTTTAGTTGAGAAATTCGTGAATGAACCTGATCATCCAATGTAGAAACCATATTTCAGAATAATAAGTAGAAGAAACCGTAAAATGCTCATGAAAATTAATATTTCACATGAATCGTGACGTGACGTACGGTATATTCCTTGTTCCAAATAATCTAAATCTGAATTTCCCAGTGATTCACGAACAATGGACGTCGTATAACTGGAAAATCGATATTTACCAATTGAAGTGGAAAATGCGTATTATTTGTTGTTTTTATTTAATTTCCTGCCTATTTAGAATTTCTGGATATGTCCAAGGTCGAGAACGAAACATTCGTCGAAAGAGATAAAATGATGAATGCTTTATGCTTTTGTAATGAAATGATGAACCTAATTCACTACCTCACAAATCTCTAGCACTAGACAATGGTACGCCACTGGAAGAAACTGTCTTGTATGTGTCAACGACCAAGATCTCTGCTGTTTATTTTGATTTCTTCTTAAGTTTGCGTAGTACAAAAATATATTTCCGGAAAATCCTAAAATTGAAATAAAAGAATGGATTTTCGAAAAACAACAACCAACAACTTCAGAGGGGTTAGTAACTTGCTTGACGGAAACAAAGGAATTGGTGGTTGAGAAATTCGTGTATGAACCTGATCATCCAATGAAGAAACCGTATTTCGGAATGATAAGTGAAGAAACCGTAAAATGCTCATGAAAATTAATATTTCACATGATTCGTGACGTGACGTACGGTATGTTTGTTGTTCCAAATAATCTAAATCTGAATATCTCAGTGATTCACGAACAATGGACGTCGTATAGCTGGAAAATCGATAGTTACTAATTGAAAAGGAAAATGCGTATTAATTGTTGTTATCGTTTCCTACCTATTTAGAATTTTCTGGATATATCTAGAGTCCAAGGTTGGAAAGAAAGCATTCGACGAAAATGATGCAATGTTGAATGTTTTTGTCGAAAAATTGCATATTTTCCTCTTTAAATAAATATTTGATTTTAGTTCACGAATGGTACTGTCTAGGTGATTTCCATCTGAAATTAAACCCAAATAATGATTAAGTTTAACGGAACAAATAAAGATTTTTGATCAAAATAAATATAACGTTGCAAAATTCACTTCAATATTGGATACTATACGGGATGTTAAATAATAGTATGTGACAACTTAATCTACGTATGATTTCAAGAAAAAAAGTCCATATAAACATGGATCCGCAAAAGCTTCGTTACGGAGCTACAGGGTGTTGAAATTTCCAATAAAATGTTTTTTCTTCATAACTCCTGCAGTTTTTGAGATGTTCAGTTCAAATTTGGAATGCGAGCTATTTTCAAGAGTCGCCATTATTGTACGTCCTGAATCTTAACTAGAATCTACAGGGTGTTTTCTTTCCGGAGCAATGTCTCCTCTTTCCCTCTCAAACTTTTTTGCGGTACGGCACTGATCAGCGTAAATCAATTTTTGATTTCTTCGTCAATTTAGAAACTTTTTTGACTCCTTTAATTTTTTCGTATCTCTAACCTTTTCGGAGTAAAAAATTATTGAACTATTGTATGCATTCGCTGATAAGGTTAAGTTGAGTCTCAGATGACGAACTATCAAAATAAAAGCAAATTTTGGGCATACCTATCGAGTATTGCTATTATTTTTTTTATTTAGCTAATAAATACAATAGTTCAATAATTTTTTACTCGAAAACGAAAAAATTACAAGAGTCAAAAAATGTGCATTTGAAAGCTCGTTCTTTGGAGGAGCAATAGGGCTACTAATACCTCAATATTTTGTATAGGACTTGTATTGATGGAACTCCCACAAAGGTAAATGTTTGAATTTCGGTGACCAGCAAGTTGACATTGAACCCTTCGCCCGTTGCAACGAGACGACTATGTTTACCCCCTGTCTGAATCAGATGATTCAATAACAAAGGCTGCACTGTCAGTGCTAGGATGACGTCACAAATTAGTATTCCACGGAAAAGTAGATCCGTACTATTTTGATAGTTTTGATGATTTCCATTACATTTTGAAGTAAAATTCTTATACATATGTTGAAGAAAATAACATTTCATTGGAGTTTCTGAAACAAATTTACATGAATTCAATAATTTCATAATAATCCGAAATGTATTGATTCTAGAACTTTCAACTGGTTCGAGATTAAAAGTGGTGGGGACTGCTGAGGATATAAATATGATTTTGTTCAGAAATACGCCAAAAAGCACAAATCTTGCAAGCAGTAAAGTTCGTAGATTGTGAACAGTGAGCTGAGTTATAATATTCGTGAAAAGTGATATAAATAATTAAGGTAAATATTTTTCTTGTGTTAGTTTTGTTTATTTTGGCATATCAACGTTATTTCTTGTGATAAACGGCGATATAATTTTCTGTACCTAAATTTTCTCAATAACTGAACCCAATATTTCAATATTATTGGTTATTCGTTCATTTTTTTGTTCCTGATGCACTCTTTGATTGTGGTGAAAATAAATTAAGCCACAATATCGTATTTGAATGTATCCCGTTACACGTCTTCTACTAATTTCCTTTGTTCTATAATCAAAATGGCGGAATTGCGTAGTTGTGAAAACTGGAATTAATTGAACCGTGTATTTGTTGTGTAAGCGGTAGTCTTCACGGATGCATTTGTTGCTATGAGAAATATTAAGCTAAATTGAAATGTTGTAATTAACCCTGAAACCTCGTTATACTTATGAGCTCATTTCAAATGTAAATTTTTCAAGTCGCTCGTTCAACAACTGAAATTATCGTGTTAGTTTAAAACTTTCAAATAGTTCTTCAATTGTTTTTTTAATTTTCTAAATCATTCAGGAAATTAAGTGAGTCATGATTCATTTCGTTCATATTTTCCTCAAAACAAAATAAATTGTCAAAGTAGAAATTAAAAGTCAAATAAGTGAACTTAGACCTGACCAGAAATAATTTAATTACAGGATGCAGATCTTCGTTAAAACTTTGACCGGTAAAACCATCACCTTGGAGGTTGAACCCTCTGATACTATTGAGAATGTGAAGGCGAAAATCCAAGACAAAGAAGGTATTCCACCAGATCAACAGAGATTGATATTCGCTGGTAAACAATTGGAAGATGGCCGCACTCTCTCAGACTACAACATTCAAAAAGAGTCTACCCTTCACTTGGTACTTCGTCTACGTGGAGGTATGCAAATCTTCGTCAAGACTCTGACTGGAAAGACCATCACTTTGGAAGTTGAGCCATCTGACACCATCGAGAATGTTAAAGCTAAAATTCAGGACAAAGAAGGAATTCCCCCAGATCAGCAAAGATTGATTTTCGCAGGCAAACAATTGGAAGATGGCCGCACTCTATCTGACTACAACATCCAAAAGAATCCACTCTTCACTTGGTACTTCGTTTACGTGGTGGTATGCAAATCTTCGTCAAGACTCTGACTGGAAAGACCATCACTTTGGAGGTCGAGCCATCTGATACCATCGAAAATGTTAAAGCTAAAATTCAAGACAAAGAAGGAATTCCCCAGATCAACAAAGATTAATCTTCGCAGGCAAGCAATTGGAAGATGGTCGTACTCTCGCTGACTACAACATTCAGAAGGAGTCCACCCTTCACTTGGTCCTTCGTCTGCGTGGTGGTATGCAGATCTTCGTCAAGACCTTGACTGGCAAGACCATCACCCTCGAGGTCGAGAGCTCTGACACTATTGACAATGTCAAAACCAAAATTCAGGACAAGGAAGGGATCCCACCAGACCAGCAGAGGCTGATCTTTGCTGGAAAGCAGCTTGAGGATGGTCGTACTCTGGCCGACTACAACATCCAGAAGGAGTCGACCCTTCACTTGGTGCTCCGTCTCCGTGGTGGTATGCAGATCTTCGTCAAGACCTTGACCGGCAAGACCATCACCCTCGAGGTCGAGAGTTCTGACACAATTGACAACGTCAAGACCAAAATCCAAGACAAGGAGGGGATCCCCCCAGACCAGCAAAGGCTGATCTTTGCTGGAAAGCAACTCGAGGATGGCCGCACTCTTGCCGACTACAACATTCAGAAAGAGTCCACCCTCCACTTGGTCCTCCGTCTCCGTGGTGGTATGCAGATCTTTGTGAAGACCCTGACTGGCAAGACCATCACTTTGGAGGTCGAGCCATCTGATACCATTGAAAATGTTAAGGCTAAAATTCAAGACAAAGAAGGAATCCCACCAGACCAACAACGATTAATCTTCGCAGGCAAGCAATTGGAAGATGGCCGTACTCTCTCTGACTACAATATTCAAAAAGAATCTACCCTTCACTTGGTCCTGCGTCTGCGTGGTGGTATGCAGATCTTCGTGAAGACCTTGACAGGAAAGACCATCACCTTGGAGGTGGAGAGCTCTGACACCATCGACAATGTGAAGGCCAAGATCCAGGACAAGGAGGGGATTCCACCGGACCAACAAAGGTTGATATTTGCAGGGAAGCAGTTGGAAGACGGCCGTACTCTCTCTGACTACAACATCCAAAAAGAATCTACCCTTCACTTAGTACTCCGTCTACGTGGAGGTATGCAAATCTTTGTCAAGACGTTGACTGGAAAAACCATCACTTTGGAAGTTGAGCCCTCTGATACCATTGAAAATGTTAAAGCTAAAATTCAAGATAAAGAAGGAATTCCCCCAGATCAGCAAAGATTGATTTTCGCAGGCAAACAATTAGAAGATGGCCGCACTCTATCTGACTACAACATCCAAAAAGAATCCACCCTTCACTTGGTACTTCGTCTACGTGGTGGTATGCAAATCTTCGTCAAGACTCTGACTGGAAAGACCATCACTTTGGAGGTCGAACCGTCTGACACTATTGAAAATGTAAAAGCCAAAATTCAAGACAAAGAAGGTATTCCACCAGACCAACAGAGATTGATCTTTGCTGGCAAACAATTAGAAGATGGTCGCACATTATCTGATTACAATATTCAGAAAGAATCTACCCTCCACTTGGTTCTTCGTCTCCGTGGTGGTATGCAAATCTTCGTCAAGACATTGACTGGAAAGACCATCACTTTGGAAGTAGAACCCTCTGATACCATCGAAAATGTTAAGGCTAAAATTCAAGATAAAGAAGGAATTCCCCCAGATCAACAAAGATTAATCTTCGCAGGCAAGCAATTGGAAGATGGCCGTACTCTCTCTGACTACAACATCCAAAAAGAATCTACTCTTCACTTGGTACTTCGTCTACGTGGTGGTATGCAAATCTTCGTCAAGACATTGACTGGAAAGACCATCACTTTGGAGGTCGAGCCATCTGACACTATTGAAAATGTAAAAGCCAAAATTCAGGACAAAGAAGGTATTCCACCAGACCAACAGAGATTGATCTTTGCTGGCAAACAATTAGAAGATGGTCGCACATTATCTGATTACAATATTCAGAAAGAATCTACCCTCCACTTGGTTCTTCGTCTCCGTGGTGGTATGCAAATTTTTGTCAAGACATTGACTGGAAAAACCATCACTTTGGAAGTTGAGCCCTCTGATACTATTGAGAATGTTAAAGCCAAGATTCAAGATAAAGAAGGTATTCCCCCAGATCAACAAAGATTAATCTTCGCAGGCAAGCAATTGGAAGATGGCCGTACTCTCTCTGACTACAACATCCAAAAAGAATCCACCCTTCACTTGGTACTTCGTCTACGTGGTGGTATGCAAATTTTCGTCAAGACTCTGACTGGAAAGACCATCACTTTGGAGGTTGAGCCTTCTGATACTATCGAGAATGTAAAAGCCAAAATTCAGGACAAAGAAGGAATTCCACCAGATCAACAAAGGTTAATCTTTGCCGGCAAACAATTAGAAGATGGCCGCACACTTTCAGACTACAATATCCAAAAAGAATCAACACTTCACTTAGTACTCCGTCTCCGTGGTGGTATGCAAATATTTGTGAAAACTTTGACTGGTAAAACTATTACTTTGGAAGTAGAACCTTCAGACACAATTGAAAACGTGAAGGCAAAAATTCAAGACAAGGAAGGAATTCCACCAGATCAACAGCGATTGATCTTTGCTGGTAAACAATTGGAAGATGGCCGTACTCTCTCCGACTACAACATTCAAAAAGAATCAACTCTGCATTTAGTTCTGCGTCTTCGTGGAGGATATTGAATATTTACTGCAATAGCTATTTATTTTAAGCATGCAAAACCTGAGGCTGTACTATTTTTTTTATTAAATGAATCTTTCAAATTATATGAGTAAAATAAATATAAACAATCGAATATATCTCCTCTTTTACTTATCAACCATTACACATTTTATTAGAGATTAAGATAATGTTGATATTCATGAAAATTCAAAATTAATACAAACTTCTACTTCAATTTTCAATAATTGTAGAGGATCAATATGGAAAGAAAATTCATGTAACAAAAATTTGTAGATTGAATTCTGGCTGAAGATGTTAAGTTTGGACGATTCTCCTATTAAATTCAGAATTCTCTTTTCAACTTTAATCTTTCCGAAATGAAGAACAGAAAATCAAGCCATTTGTTTTTTTTTCCTAATTTCTGATAATAAGTGAAATGAGTACGTAAGAAAATTTAAGCTGATTGTAAAAATATTAGAGCAACGAAGATTTCTAGCGGAATGAGAACTGTCTTCAGTCCGTACACGAAAGTTTGAGCAGTCTGTTGGCCATGGAAATTTGACATTCCACTGTGTATATTAAAATTTTAGGTTATGTTGTTTATTTTCTTGTCAGATTGATACGCATTGTTGTCAATATTGCATAGAGTTCTCTGAAAATTTGCAAGCTCGTAGGACGAGGCAACGTTGACTTTATTTTAGTTTATTATAGTATTCGTTTTGAAGAGTTTCGAGCTCCTGAGCTGTTCCAGTGCTTGTGCGCAACAAATGGCTAGCCGTATTTCGAGCTTTTGAGTTACTCGGGAGCACGAAATATCTCAAAACGAATAGGCTATATAACAGCAAACACTGCCAACTTCAGATAAATAAACAAAAGCCTACTATGCGCTCAAGTTTTCGTGAACGCACTATAAGTGATTATCTTAGAAATTTATTTTATTAATTTTTCACCGAGGTTTTTTCCCCTGAGCTCTAGTATCAAATATGTAGTATGGTAGGTACACAATTTTGAATTAACCTAACAATGGATGTATATTTTGTAGTCTGTGTTCATAACAGATTCGCATCGTCGTTAACTGTGATTCAACCAATAAAATTAATGCGGACGCGTACGTCACACTAACCCGCCAACTCTGATTGTTTGAATTCGCTAGCTTATTTCGCTGCTTTAAATAATTTTTTTTTCGAAATACCCATTACCTATTTTTGAAAGAGACGGATAGGATTTTGAAAGAACATTTGAGTCAATGATTCATTAAATATATTCTCTTATCATACAAATAACTATATATACAGTCTTATATACTCACATAGCAAAATCAATAACTTAAGTCACTAAAATCTCATCAAAACTGAAATACAGAAGGAGTATTGAAATTAAATTTAACAATAATAAAAAGTTTTTGAAGCTATTGTGACTAGGGTGATACAATAATATAAAGATCAAACATCTGCTATTCACCTCCTTACTCATATTATGGCATCATTACAAATGGAACTTGAGAAAATAAGAAATTACGTAGAACCCGTGTAAGAAATCCAGCATGAGTCTTCTAGAAGCTGAACGATGGATTCTGTTGAATTTTCAACAAGTTTCCGACAACATTGAACTTTGTGATCGTAGCCTTTTCTTCCTGTAAATAAATAGATAAAAATGAAACTATAGGGGCGTTTGGCAATTAGATAAATAAACTCCTCTGTACACAATTTGATGATAAGGGAGAATACAAAAATGAATGAGATAGTCACGGAATAAATCGAAAGTAAGGAGCTGGTATGTTATGGACATACGGGGTTTTTCTTTTAAGTTGGCCTATTGGAAGTTTTAGGAGAACTAGTGAATATTTCGTTCTGAAATTTTAGGTGGATCCTTGACGGTGAAGGAACTCTTCGCCTAAAATATTTTCAAGTCGACAGTGTTGCCACGTCTATCTCAAACACATCTATTTTCTTATTTCGAATGGAACTGTATATCTAAATTTCATTTATGAATTGATTCAATACAAAATTCGCAGTATAACCTATTGAAAAAAACTTATCTGCTACGTATTGTTGCCAAGTTATGCACAAATTCCTGGGAATTTTGACATCTGCATTGCCAGTTTTTGGAACTGCAATATCTCGATAATTTTTCATGAGAACGGAAACAAAGTCAGCAGTCTCATAGTGGATAATCCATGCATTTATGTGGTACATTCAGTATTTTGATACATCATAAGGTTTTTCAAAGATATTGCTCCGAAAATACAGGGTACGGCAGCATAACTTTCTTTTTTTAAAACTTAATAAAACGCATTGTATGAATCAGAAAATATTTATTCGTTTTTTATAATATAGGCACATACATAAAGTTTTGTTTTACCCAGTTTTGAAGATAAAATCAGGGAGATGACGTCCCCCATTCTCCATACCATGAGTAAACCGATTTCTGGCGTTCGTCATGACTCCAGCCAGTATAGCAGGCGTTATGTTGGCAATTTCTTCCTGGATGTTGTTCTTCAAATCTTGTAGGGTTCTTGGACGGTTCACATAAACACGAGATTTCAAAAAAACCCCAATAAAAAAAGCCACACACTTCAAGAGCATCGATGGCTGTTTTGAGGGAACACTTCCCAGAGCGCCTTATCTCAATTAGGGGCTATTTGGAGTGGCCGGCCTGCTCTTCCGATTTGACCCCTTGTGACTTTTTTCTATGGGGTTTTTTGAAATCTCGTGTTTATGTGAACCGTTCAAGGACCTTACAAGATTTGAAGAACAACATCCAGGAAGAAATTGTTAACATAACGCCTGCTATACTGGCTGGAGTCATGACGAACGCCAGAAATCGGTTTACTCATGGTATGGAGAATAGGGGACGTCATCTCCCTGATTTTATCTTCAAAACTGGGTAAAACAAAACTTTATGTATGTGCCTATATTATAAAAAACGAATAAAAATTTTCTGATTCATACAATGCGTTTTATTGAGTTTTGAAAAATGGAAGTTATGCTGCCGCACCATGTATGTAACTTAAAAATGAAATATTTCGAGATTTTCAAATGGCAACTCATCTTTATTTTCAAGCATTCAATTCGAAATAAAAAATGAATGGCAGTCTCCTTTCACACTGATTATTTATTTCGGATAGTTTTCGAATGAGATGAAAAATACTGAAATTTTTCAGTATTCATCGTCATGATGATCACTGAAAATGCCTTTGACGTTTGTTTTACACTCACCTGTATTTCAGGTTGAATCGATATTCGTGTTTTATGTACAGGTTCTTGTACTGGGTTAGAGTTGCAGCTGTTCCATCTGTTCCATTTGGCGAATTTGTGCTTCTCTTGCTCTTTTGGTGATGGCCACATGGAGTTTTTTCCTTGCGAAATTTGTTCTTCTGCGTTTTTTCTGGAAAAAGGCAATACATCAAGATCAATAAAATTTTTTTTTATTTATTTACACAGGTTTGGAAATTCACATCGTAATTTTACAGTACGGTTGAACAGTTTTATATTCAAGAGATTTACATGCTTCGTAACTGACTCAATCCAGTTGTCCAATTGCAATAATGTACTGTTGTCTATCTCCCTCATTGTTAGGAGTGGCTTAATTTAAGCAGTATGGTGAGGAACCTGCTCTACTCTCATTGAATTATTTAATGAGTTAGGCTGCCCGTAATACTTGATTCATGTATTTTCGGTTGACCACCATACTGCTTGAATTAGGCCACTACCAACGATGAGAGAGGGACAACACTACATTATTGCAATCGGACAACTTGATTGAATTTAAAACTGTACCACTGTACGGCAAAGTTCTCTGTCTAATGTATCTTTCCGATGTGAATTTCTAAAGCTGTGTAATAATTACACTTACTACAAAACAGCCTATTGGCTGGTGTCAAACGTACCGTTTTTGATTTGAGCTGCTGTTTTTGGAATGCCGCATGCTGTTCATAGTGGATTGCTTCTTCCTGAGATGTTATACCTAGATTACGGTACTTCAATAGTTCATTGAATCTATGCCTCAGTTCACGCTCTCGTTCAATATTTGCTATCAACCTTTCGTGTTCTGCTGAGGTTTGAAACTGACTGAAAACTCGCATTTGATCCCTTAGTTCTCTGAAAAAAAAATTATTATTTTTAATTCACCATCAGAATAACCTAAATTAATAAAACACGATCTATGGTTACCGTCAAAATGCAATTTCATTCAAACGGTTGCACCAAATTGGATCATTCTTTTTTGCTGTGTTCATAATTGCTAGGGCACGGTTTATACAACAAAATATTCTAAAAAAATGTTCAGAAAAAAATAAAAGGCTTTCCTTTTTCTTAGGACCAATCAAGCTGTCATAGAATACATATTTATAGGTTACAATGATTTTGACATTTGGACAAAAGTGAAGTTACATCGAGTGAATCAAAAATTTAAAATTTTAATCAGAAATAATGTATGAACTAACATATTAAAACAATTTTCTAATTATGCCATATTTTAAAAATTTTAAACCCATGATGTATGAATGTATTTTGCATTGCCTGATGCCAGAATATTTATGATCACAGATCAGATCAACAGATTGCGCTGTAGTCGTTATTTAGGTTATCAATCTATTCTGCAACTAAACGGCTGGATCGAATTGAATGAATTTTTGTGTATGCAGAACAACGTCTGTTGGGTCCGCTAATTAGTTATATAAAAGCTTCATTATCATTGGAAATGGTCAAAGAGTAAGAAAAATCATCACTCACTTTTGTTCTTTGGTTAAAGGCTTCTTATTAGGATCCTTTTTATCCTTCGAAAAAAATTTAGATACAAGTTGGTAATCTCTAACCACCCGTTTTCTTCTGGTACGTTCTCTTAACTTTCTTATGTACAAATCAACCATAGCTAATTTCATTAATATTTCAACTTTTGAATCCTGAGTAGTATCCAATTGCAGCGAGGATACAATCTGTTCTGCAGGCATATCGTATTCCTGAAATAAAAGCACGGAGTATTTTGCGGAAAAATGGTAAGTATATCAATACTAACCCTTTCATAATCATCTCTATGGGGTTTATAGCCCAGAAGCATTGCTTCTTCCGGAGTTATATCTAATGGAGGTAATTTAGAAGTGACTGCTGGGGCCAGAGGTCCCTTGTCTTCAGGTACAATATCTTCTAATACTGGCCTTCTTTGTTCAATATCACCCCATGTCATTTTGCCTATGTTACCATCAAGATATCTACTAATATATTCTTCTTTCACCTCTAAAATGAAATGAACATCCTCAGATTTGTATATGGATTGCAGAATAATTTATATGATTACATTAGTAAGCATTACTTCAATTTTATAGGAAAATAAAAGGTAGACAGTAAACAATTTCTTCTCAAAAAAACTGATTTTGTGATATGCCCAAAAACTATCCAAAGACACAACATATTTGATTGGAGTATGGAGTAGTGCAAGAGCATGACAGCCCACGATATCTTAGGGGCTTTAACCAAGTAGATAAATACAGTTATAATAATGTTATAAACCTTCTGGAGTCCTTGTTTTAATGTGTTGACTAACAAGATCCCAGTTGCCGAATCCATATAGTTCTACTGCATCTAACAGAAGTAGTTCCTCTCTACCTGTCCAATTTCCTCTACCTCCGAGAGCTAAAGAGCAATGGTCCTAAAATACAAAGCTGTTGAAAATCTTGAAAAATATTTGAATAAATTAACTCACCACAAATCTATATGAATGATCATTTTTATGTGAACCTATTTCTGCTCCACTGACGAAACACTAAAAATTAGATCACGAATATTAAAAATAGGTACATGATCTACAGAAAAAATCAAAAATTAATAATAATGAATTAGGAAATAATTTTCAGCGGCAAAATTCAAATTTGACATAGAAGATTCAAATCGGCTGCCATTTTTATTTTGACAGTAGGATGACTGTCGTTTGTTCTATTTACCTGCAAACATATATCGAAATCCGTGCATTCGCAGCATTGAACCCTGACCCCATTGATCTCCTCTTGACAATATGTACATGAAACTTTAGCAAACACATCTGAAAAATATAAATTTTGAATTTTTCTCAGAAGTTTCATGAATAATAAAAATGCGTACCAGCCATGTTCTTCCTAAATTTGATATCTGTCAACGTATATGACTGTCAATTCGAATGTCAGTGGTTATGGTCATAGAGTAATCTTTAGGCAAGGAAATTGGGTATGTTCAGAGAATTGGATTAATATTTTTGGGTATGTTTCAGAACAAAGTGATTTCAAGCTTCTTTACCTCAATTCAACATAGGGAAGGCACATAATACGTTATATTCTTGCGCTCTTGTTCCTAACATCGTGCAATTGTTTTGTATTAATATCAATAATTTTCGAATTTGAGCTACAGTTGGTATCAAAGGATTGAGGTACAAAATAATTCTGTCTGGACGGCCGTACGCACAATAACTTCTGAGTAGGTGGGGCTAGAGATTCGATAATGGGTCGAATCACTAGAATAGTTTCAGTATAAGAATTATTTGAAATTTTATTTTTCGAATATTCTGAAAACTAGAAATTCGTTATTTGTATTATTTCAGTAGGAACATTTATTTATTTTTATGTTCAACCTCTATTTTACAGAAAATGAAATTTTGCCTTCTTTCCAACTTGGTAAAAAATAATAAAACGCATTACATCATCAACGTTTCGATTTTATTAATGAAATTAGATCTAATATTTACAAATTTAATAAAATATAACAAATTTATACACCTAGTTAGTTTGAAGCGACAGAATTGACTCTTTTCCTTTTAAACTTGGGTTTTAATTGTTTGGTGCTTTTTATTTTTTTCAAGTTCTCATTTTCTTCTTCAGTGAGTATTCTCTTCAATTCCTCCAAAGCTATTCTATAAGTTTTTCCTAAAGATTCTAGATCATCAGTTGGAAGATTATACTGAAAATAAAAAAAAATCACATTGTAATAATATGTTGCAGCAGTTCTTCTACAGGGTGGTTCAAAAACAGATGATTCCGTCTCTAGGATAGATAGAAAACAGAAAAATAATTGGGATTTGACAAATACAAAATTTTCCCTACGCCATCTGTATTCAAGATGAAGGGCGCTGAAGAAAAAAAATTTACATATTAAAGATTTTGCCAAATCTACTGGTAAAATTGTAGTGACATTTTATATGAATATATTTTTTATGTCCGATTATCATAGTAACACGCTAGTAACACGGTTCGTATCAAGTGGTATTAAACATAACTTTTGAGCTCTATCGTTTTGCCCAAATGTCTGTAATTTTTTAATTTTGAGCAGGAAATGATCTCAAACGATAGGGTTAAACTCCCTGATGACGAATGCGTGGTCAAATTCAATTATGTCCGTGGAGCACGATAACTTTCGAAGGGATTGTCCTTGAGACTTGAGATTTTTAGGATGAGTTCACAAAAAAATAATCACATTCTATATCTGTATTATTTCCATCATTCTATCTGCTATCCAAATTAATTAATAACCAGAAATAAACATATCTTTTTACTCAGCGATTTGAAACATTCATATCGTATCCGCAACAAACAAGTCACAAGTCGAGATTCGTTAGAATGTAACATTTCAAACTTCTTCAAATGAACAGTGCGGGAACCACTCAATTTTCAAGCTTTAGATCACGTGTCGGAGGCCGGTTCCGCGGCATTATTTTCGCTTCTATGCGAACGGGCTAAGCCAAAACTGATGGAGATTAGCTGTTGTTTTGATTCCCCTCCTTCTTATTAACGAAGTATTAATCTTCACAACGTGCGGTTTTGTGACATTTTTCGGAGAAGTTTGTTGGTAAAATTTTAATATTTTAGCAAGAAAGATGGAAACCGAAACAAGAAGTGAGAATTATAATGCAAGTGGTGAACTTAAAACAACGCAAGATCCTGTAGATTTCATTTTGAATAATAAATTCAGTGAAATGCCTTACGATGATAAAATTTTAATAACTCAAGTAATTGAGACACCTCGACCAGCAATGCCAAATTTAATTATTAATTCCGCTCATAATCGTTAGTTCTGCGTAGAATGGTATAATAAATGCCAGTGGCTGACAGAAAGCACAGTTCGAAATAAATTATTTCCTTGGTTGCGAGGTCTCGGGCCTCCTCTGATTGAAATCTCATGAGCAGCTACTGATACACATCCGTAAGTTATTTGGCAAAACTTGGGGTCTGAAGCCTCGTATGATCCACTGGATCTATACGACGGTGGTAAGACCTGTTATTACATATGCCTCTTTAGTTTGGTGGACTAAAACTGAAGAAAAGACAAGCCAGCAGAGGCTGAATAAGCTTCAAAGACTGGCTTGTCTAGGCATTACAGGAGCTGCGTATACAACTCCTACAACTGCAGTAGAGGTAATACTGGATCTCACCCCGCTGCACATTTATGTTAAGAAAGAAGGTCTTATGAGTGCCCTAAGAATGGATCAAATAGTGCCTGGCAAGGGACACGGAAATATTTTAAAATCACTCGGTGGTGAACTCCCTTTACTACAGAGGGATTCCATGCCAATCGAGTATGACCTTGACGCCAACTACGACGTGATCATAGGTGATCGCCAAGAAAGTGTGGGAGGTTTGTCTCGACTTCGTAAGAACCATCTCATCTGGTACACAGATGGGTCCCTAAGGGAACTAGGAGCAGGCATAGGCATATACGGTCCCAATTACAGGGAATCGGTGCTTTCGGGAAAGCCAATAACAACGCTCCAAACTGAAATTCTGGCCGTAGAAAGATGCGCCCAAGTCTGTCTGTCCAGACAGTACAAGGGAGCCAGAATTTGCATTGCCTCTGATAGTCAGATGGCACTGAGGCAGCTTATGGCCGTTGATTGTAGATCAAGGACCATTTGGAACTGCAAACAGTCCCTCAAAACACTGGCGGAGTACAACAAGCTAGTTTTAGCTTGGGTACCTGCCCACCAGAACATTGAGGGAAATAAGGGAGCTGATGCCCTTGCAAAAAGAGGAGCAAACACACCCTTCACCGGACCCGTGCCCTCCTGTTGGGTATCACCTACACTGATTAGGGCAGAGGTCTGTGTTGGGAAAAAAGGGGGAAACACTCTTACTGGATGAACACATCTGGTCAAAAACAAGCAAAGAGACTAATCTAACCTTCCAAAGAGAAGGCTCAACAAGCTCTATCATTGTCAAAAAACCAGTTAAGGCTGCTAATCGGCCTTCTCACAGGGCATTGTCCCGTGAGATATCACCTACACAAGATCGGTAAAGAAAACTCCGACATTTGTAGGTTATGTGAATCGGCCACTGAAACCACCGAGCACATACTATGCCAATGCACTGCGCTGGCGCAAACCAGACTTACTCTACTAGGTGGCGCGTTATTAACGCCAGCCGACATAAGAGCGAAGTCTCCTAAGGAAGTAACCAGCTTTGCTAAGGAGGTTAGATTCCTGGGAAAAACGTAGTTTTAGTATGGTAACGCACAAAAGACCTTATTGGTCGCAGTGCAGAAGGGTAATCAACGTGCCGATCGACCACTATCTAATCTAATCTACTGATACACATTCAGTTCAGCTAAAAAAAAAAAACTGAAAATTATGATATACATACCTCCTCAACGTTGTTTTTTTCAGCATGTTCAAGTAAGGACTTGAATCGAGCTACTTGTGTGGTATGAAGCAAAGTGACAGCAGTTCCCAGTGCACCTGCTCTTGCAGTTCTTCCAGCTCTGTGAATGTAGGTTTTAAGGTGTTTTGGTGCTGTATACGATATCACGCACTGAACTTCCGGTAAATCTATTCCTCTTGCTAATGAATCTGTACAGATTATTCT
Source organism: Propylea japonica (assembly GCA_013421045.1). Taxonomy (NCBI): domain Eukaryota; kingdom Metazoa; phylum Arthropoda; class Insecta; order Coleoptera; family Coccinellidae; genus Propylea; species Propylea japonica. Next base: position 110,047,722 of record CM024240.1, on the reverse strand, counting down.
GAAAGACGTAACAATTCTTCAAACAGGTCTGCTAAAGAAAACGTTAGGACAAAGAAGGGAATTAAGGATTCTACCAAAATAACTTAATAATACTAATAGCATATACAGGGGTTTCCAATAAGAGGTGTTATTTTGAATAGCCCGCTATTTCGGTAGATGTCACGTTTGAAGCTGTCATTTTTTGACATTTGACAAGTAGAAACTACGCCATTAATAAAAATGGAACGATACACGCTTCAAGAACCCATTGAAATTATTAAAATTCACTATAAAAATGGTGAAAATTTGGCAGAGACGGTTCGTAAAACTCGAACATTTTTGGGTCGTCGTGAAGCATCTTGTCGAACCGCAATAAAGGAATTGGTGGAAAAATTCGAGCTGTTGGGACAAGTTACCGATGTGAAGAATAAAACCTGTGCACGTCGCTCAAGAACAGCCGAGAATATTGCTGCTGTATCCTAAAGTGTTCAAGAAAACCCAGTTTTGTCCATTCCTCGTCGTTCTTTGGAATAAGGCATTCCACAAACGTAATTACACCGTATTTTGCATAAAGATTTGGGTCTAAAGGCTTACCAAGTTCAGTTAACATAAGAACTCAAGCCGGCCGATCATCAACAACGTCGTGTCTTTGCTGATTGGGATGTTGAAATGCATGAAAATGATCCGGAATTCCATCGAAAAATCATTTTGAGTGATGAGGCCCATTTCCACCTCGGTGGATTCGTCAACAAGCAAAATTGTCGCATCTGGGGCTCGGAAAACCCAAGAGTTATTCTTGTAAAACCTCTCTATCCTCAACGTGTCACTGTTTGGTGCGGTTTATGGTCCGGCGGAGTCATTGGACCTTACTTTTTCGAAAATAAGGCTGGAGCAACAGTTACGGTGAATGGATTGCGCTGTGGAGAGATAATTAATGGTTTCTTATGGCCGAAATTGGATAGTATTGATCTGGACAAAGTTTACTTTCAACGAGACGGCGCTACGTGCCACACAAGCAACGAAACAATCTTTTGCGGGAAAAGTTTCCGGACCGTGTTATCTATCGATGAGGTGATCACAATTGGCCACTGAGATCTTGTGATTTAACACCTTGCGACTTCTTCCTTTGGAGCCACGTGAAAGAGAAGGTCTACGCCAATAGCCCAGCGTCGATTCAAGACCTCAAAGATGGAATTTGTGAGGCTATCGAGGACATAGGGCAGCCACTTTGCGATTTGGTTATGGAAAATTTCATTAAAAGCATATGGTCGTGGTGATCATTTGCCCGATGTTATTTTTCACTATTAACAGCATAGCTTCTTCTTTATAATGAAATAAACATTCGATCATTTATATTGAAAAATGGAATTTTTCTTCGAATATCAAAATAACACCCCTTATCGAAAAACCCTTTATATTATTGATATAAAAAAATGAAATGTAGATGGCGCAATGTATTTGTCTGAATATTTTGACATTTAAGAAGTGTGATGACATTTATAAAAATGGCTTCATACACTATTCAAATTGTTGAGTTATTTTATGAAAATCAGCGTTCTGTGAAAAGTGTTTTTAGAAAATAACTTGCAAACTTATAACAGTTTCTTCTCTTGGGAACAAGGGCGGAAGGAAGATAAACATCAAGTTAGAAAAAAAAACTGTTTTTCTACTTACATATCAACATCACCTTTCGAAAACTTTGAAATTAGCTCTTTTCGACTTTTGATATCCAGATGCGAATTAATTTCCACAATTCTCTTTTTCTCCTTGAACAATTCTCTCAATAAAATGCACAATCTATGTGCTTCGTTGATTGAGTTCGTAAAAATTAAAGTACGGGTTAATTTCTGGATTTTAATATACTTATAAAGTACCAATGGTTTGATATCGATGGAACAGATGATGTATTTCTCTGTTAATTCTTTGGAGTTGTGTATTTTCCGATGAAGCTAGATTTTTCCTCTGAATCTATTGTTTCTGCGTTTCCTTCAACGACAGATGTGAATAGTTTCGGTTTGAATAGAGCAATTTTTTGGAGTTTTTCTGGATCCTGAGATAATGTGGCAGAGAACAATAATTTTTGTGGATTTTTTTTCTTTTGTATGTTGAATATACTGTTATTTATCAAGGCATCGGTATCTGCGAAACAAAAATTTTAATTAATTGTTTTGGAACTTCCGAAAATGTGAAATAAATAGTCCGTTCACGAAAGTTTGAGCGCATAGTAGGAGTTTGTTTATTTATCTGAAGTTGGCAGAATTTGCTGTCTTGACGTAAAATAAAGTCAAAGTTGCCGAATGTACCCGGTCTCGTCCGACGAGCTTGCGAGTTATCAGAGAACTCTATGACCTATTGACAACATCGCGCATCAACTGACAAAAAATAAACAACATAACCTAAAATTTTAATATACACAGTGGAATATGCCAAATTGTCATGGCCAACCGATGGTTGAAACTTTCGTGAACGGACTATGGTCAGGTAATGATACAATTAACATGGAACCGTTTTATAGAGTTATAACTAAGAAGGGTTTTTCAAGTTCAATATTTTTTTTACAGGCGTTAGAATTCGTTAAAAGAGAACTTTTCGCGAGGAATCGTGTAATAAAATATTGTCGAGATAAAAAAAAATTGAATATTGATTCCAATACGACTCTGGATCAGAATTCATCAGTGTAAGGAGTTAAAATACAGGGTTTTTCATCATAAACTGGACAAACATATATATTCGTGTAGAGAAAATCGGGAGAATAATTTTTGCCTTATACAATAGGTATATACCTTTTTCGAAGCATAAGCGAGATACAGGTTAAACGTCGTTTTCGAGCAAGATTCTTATGAGTGTGGTCAGATATGTAAAACACTCACAAGGTAACGGTTTTTGGTCAAATCTCAGTATTTTTGGGTATTCATTCTCAAACACATACAGGGTGTCCCAAAACTCGACGTCAACCCGGAACCAGGTGAAGAGGCAAGTAATGCTGGTTGTCAGAAAAATATAAAAAAATCTAAGTTGCATGATTTTAAAATAATGAGCATTTGTAAAAACACACAAAATTCCACACCCTGTTGCCACAAATATCAACTTTTTCCAACTTTTTTTGTTGCTGTGTAACCCTGAATAATACCAGCTACTCTCGGTTTCATAAAAACAGGGCTAAATTCTCAGAAAAAAATTCAAAATAAACAAATGCCTAGTTTCAACTGACTGCATTGAAAAAAAATGTACTACGCAAGTTTGGCATGTTTTATCAAAAGTTGGCACAAAAAAAAAGTTGGTAAAAGTTGATATTTGTGGCAACAGGAGTGAAAAGACTGTCACAGGGTGTGGAATTCTGCGTATTTTTTTTGCCTATTATTTTAAAATCATGCAACTTAGATTTTTTTTATATTTTTCCGACAACCAGCATTACTTGCCTTTTCACCCGGTTCCGGGTTGACGTCGAGTTTTGGGACACCCTGTATATGTAAATTTCAAGTATTCACTTAAATTTTTGAGCAGTGGAATCTTCAAGATTCTAGCTCTCCTCGTTCATAAGTTGAAGTCACTGCCCAATATCAGTTTTTCAATTCTTCCCATAGTTAACAAAGAACATCAATTAATTTTTATATCAATATTTCATAATATTTAAAATATTATTTTTTTGTTCAAACCGAATATCTTAATTATTTTTAAATAATATTAATGTAAACAGAATGTAAATAACTAGCCATTTGCTAAGCAATAAATATACTCTCTCTCTCTAATATTTATAACTATTTGCCTAGTTTCAGTAAGATCCATAAATGAACCTACCTTTCTGGTGTAAATGATTTTCAAGATGATAAAGCCAATCATGCTGAATAGTATCCAAAACTCGGTCTGCTTCATCGATTACGAGAAATTCAAGATCTTGGAAGTTTAAATTTTGGTATGTTTTAGGTGATCTACCAATCTGCCTGCAGTACATACAACTATATCTGCCCTACTCATTCCATCTACTGCCTCATCTATAAAAAAAGTAAGATAATATAAGAATGAAATGATTATACCTTCATATCAGTGTAAATATTTGTATTTCGGTGACAGGCAGATATCGACCAGATTTTGATGTCATTGTATTCATTGAGTCTTCCTGAAAAACATTAGTGACACCAACAGGTGGCGGTCTGTTTTAGTTTAGATAGTATGGACCCCCAAAGTTGCAAAAATGTTCCATCTTCACGTCACTTTTTTCACTACCTATAAAAACACAAATTCATTGCTCCAATTTAGTCTATAAAACACCTTTGAACTTTCAAATAACTATTCAATTAGTTTCTTTTCAGGTATATTCAATAATTAATGCAGAAACATCGAAATTCTAGAGGCACCACATTTCCACAAATTCTAAGGAAAGTCCGCCGTTTTTAATGGTAGATTTGGCACTGCCGCAAATTTATTCGCGCGAATATGAATCGATGCCTTCCCGTAAATCCAGCCATCATTCGATATCTCACTCGCCGAAGGACGGAGCAGTGGTGCCAAACTTACCATGAGTAACGGCGGGCATTTCCTTAGAATTTGTGGATATGTGATACCTCTAGAATTTCGAGGTTTCAGCATTAATCCATACTAATATTATAAATGCGAAAGTAACTCTGTCTGTCTGTCTGTTACTCTTTCACGCCTAAACGGCTGAACGGATTTTGATGAAATTTGTATGGTGATAGATGATAACCTAGAAATGGTCATAGGCTATAAATAATCACGCCATCGTTCTTAGGGGGTGGGCAGTGGGCAGATAACTAAATTGAGTTAGTGATTTTTAGTCGTTTTTGTTGGGACTTTTGCTCTTTCACGTCTAAACGGCTGAACAGATTTTGATGAAATTTAGTAACGTGATAGATGGTTACCTAAAACGGATATAAGATCAAAATGATTACGTCATCATACTTAGGGGTAGGATGTAGGCAGAAAACTGAATTGAGTTAGTGATTTATTTATGGTTTTTGCTGGGAGTTTTGTTTTTTCACGCCTAAACAGCTGAACGGATTTTGATGAAATTTGGTATGGTGATAGATGATAACCTAGAAATGGTCATAGGCTATAAATAATCACGTCATCGTTCTTAGGGGTAGTCAGTAGGCAGATAACTAAATTGAGTTAGTGATTTTTAGTCGTTTTTGTTGGGACTTTTGCTCTTTCACGTCTAAACGGCTGAACAGATTTTGATGAAATTTAGTAAGGTAATAGATGGTTACCTAAAAACAGGTAAACCTTAGATCAAAATGATCACGTCATCGTACTTAGGGGGTAGGAGTAGGCAGAAAACTGAATTGAGTTAGTGATTTTTTTATGGTTTTTGCTGGGAGTTTTGCTCTATCATGCCTAAACGGCTGAACAGATTTTGATGAAATTTGGTATGGTGATAGATGATAACCTAGAAATGGTCATAGGCTATAAACAATCACGCCATCGTTCTTAGCGGGTAGGCAGTAGGCAGATAACTAAATTGAGTTAGTGATTTTTAGTCGTTTTTGTTGGGACTTTTGCTCTTTCACGTCTAAACGGCTGAACAGATTTTGATGAAATTAGTAAGGTAATAGATGGTTGCCTAAAAACGGATATAAGATCAAAATGATCACGTCATCGTACTTAGGGGGTAGGAAGTAGGCAGAAAACTGAATTGAGTTAGTGATTTTTTTATGGTTTTTGCTGGGAGTTTTGCTCTAGCATGCCTAAACGGCTGAACGGATTTTAATGAAATTTAGTTAGGTGATAGATAGAAACCTAGAAAAGGATATGGGCTATTAATATTCATGCTATCGTACTTAAGGCGTAGGCAGTAGGCAGAAAACTAATTAAGTTAGTGATTTTTAATCGTTTAATCATTATAATAGAAAAACATCAGGTTCCTATATAGGTACTGTGATTTGAAAAAATTGGATCAATTGATATTAAAAATGTGATAATGGAACAAAAAGACAAATATTGCAAAAAGTTTCAGGTTATGTCGAGTAGGTGAAAAACCTAGAAATATTTTACAGAATAACGCAATTAAGGTTAGTTTCTTAATACAACCCGACTGAGATATACGAAAACCCTGATGCCCGATTGCACACGTTCGTCTAAGCAACGTTTAAGCCCTGAAATGACGTTTCATCAATGGAATAAACGTCACTCAAAGGGCTTATACGTTGCTTAGACGAACGGTGCAATCGGGCATGATAGTTCTTACCTTAGACAAAGGTCTAAGGTTCTTACCATTGCTTCGTAAATTTTTTCAAGCATATTCATATTATACAGCCTCTTTCTGTAGTCAACAAGTGATTTTTTATGGTTTTTGCTGGGAGTTTTGCTCTAGCATGCCTAAACGGCTGAACGGATTTTGATGAAATTTAGTTAGGTGATAGATAGTAACCTAGAAAAGGATATGGGCTATTAATATTCATGCTATCGTACTTAAGGCGTAGGCAGTAGGCAGAAAACTAATTAAGTTAGTGATTTTTAATCGTTTGTTTTAAAAGTTTACCTCATTCACGCCTTAACGACTGAACGGATTTTTATAAGACTTGGTTAATATAAAGATAGGATCCTAGGCACGGACACAGGCTACTTTTTACGGCGGGAGAATACCTCATTCCCGCGGAAATCTAGCGTGATCGTGTCAAGAAGCGCATGACGCCATAGCTACTGAAATGATTTTGATGTTTTTTTTAACTGAGTGTTACTAAGACTTCAAGTTAGTATTTGATCACTTTTCTAACTTAGAGGGTCGGTAGGCGGACGAAGTCGCGGGTAAAAGCTAGTTATAGAATATACCTGAAATGAAACTAATTGAATAGTTATTTGAAAGTTCGAAGGTGATTTATAGATTAAATTGGAGCAGTGAATTTGTGGTTTCATAGTGAAAAAAGCGACGTGATGATGGAACATTTTTGGAACTTTGGGGGCCCATAATTTCTAAACTAAGACAGACCGCCACCTGTTGGTTTCACTAATGTTGTTCAGGAAGACTCAATGAATACAATGACACCAAAATCAGGTCGATATCTGCTGGTCACCAAAATTCGATATCTACCAAAACTGCTATTCATTTGGGGAACAACCGCCCAAAAACTAATACACTACCGATATGAATTATTATGCTTTTTGAATCCACTACTTACTGATCAACATTTTCTGTTCTGAAGCAAAGGTATTTTCCCTGGTAATGAAACAAACATCAACTTTCGTTCCTTCGCAGTAAATTTTAAACGTTTTGAAGACTTGCAATGCCAAGTCCTGTGTAGGCAACACTACAAGTGCTCGTATTTTTTTGTTAAAATGTCTTTTCAAAGCTTGGATTACCGGCAAAGCAAATGCTAGGGTCTTTCCGCTTCCCGTTGGGGCCGATACACAAATATCTCTTGGTTGTATTGCTGAAGAGTGACTATTTGCTTGTAATAACCAAGGAATCACTTGTGCCTGTACTGGAAATAAATATTCAACGCCATTTTCTTTAAGTTTTTTCCGCAAATCCTTGTCGAGACTTTTCAAGGAAGATACTTTAGTTTGTAATTCTTTTAAATCTATAGAAATAACTGGGGTTGTGCTAGCCACTTTGGTAAAACTCTTTTAACTTTTTGTTTTTTTGAAGCATTTTCTCCTCCAAGTACTGTAAATCCTTCAACCGACACTGGAAGTTCATGTTTAGCTTTTTTAATTTTTTTAACTGGCTCATCATCTGAGTCTTCATCTTTTATGTCTCGATTGATTCTTTAGGCTCGTCAAGGAATTCTTTCATGTCATTTTCGGGTATGCTTACAATTTGGGATTTAGTTTCTCTTTTGATTTGTCTTTTAATCGTAGTATTTGCAATAACTTCAGCTAATTCACTTTTCTTTTCTTTGTTTCTCTGACGCTTCTTTTTTTCAATTTTCTGAAGCAATTGATTGAGTTTAGCATTCTCTTCATCTTTTGAAATTTCTTCTTCTCCCTTGTACCTGAAACCACATTTTTGTAAACTTGTTTGTAACTTATATTGGGAAAGTGAAATGGTTTCTCACCTGTTTACGTAGAAGAGGGCCATGATGAAAATTGGTATACTTGAACACTTATGCCTCAATTAACATGGAATAAGTTATGTTGTATTCGAAAGTTTTCTTCTACTTCTTCTTACCAAGGGATATCAGTTGGCCCCCAGACTATACTGTAAGTTATATTTAGTGAATATATTCTCAGTTTCCAATAGAATAAGTTAATTTTTGGTGTAGAAAATACTAGATAGGACCTATATCATACCACAGGGATAAAATACGTATATTCAGTTTCTCAAATTATTCACTGCTTCAACAATCAAGCAAAAGCAAAAAACAACACATTTGTCTTGAATTTTTGGGATTTCAAAGTGAGAGTACTTAGAACATGTTTACAAAGATGACAAACAATAAATCTAATTATCGAAAGAAAATATGAATCATAGTCCCAAGTAGCTCTTTTTCATTATATAGATGGGTCGTGTTTAGTTCTATTAACGAAAAATATAAAGAACTCACCACATAGAATGAATAATAGACACAAGAAGTAGTAAGAAAATCACAAAAACCTATTAGAATCTGTTGACGAATCGAGTAATTAATTGAAAATCTTCCAAACAGGTTTTCAGTCGAAATTTTAGGTTATTTTTGAAAATAGGTTAGGCATAGAAAATAAAGTCAACAAATCTACGAATGATTTTAGGATTCCATTTGGACTCAGCTATTATACATTAGATTTTTGTTTAGCATATATACAAAACTTTTTCACCATTGTTTATGTTTCTCCTCAAACTATGAATTTCTTCATGAAAGTTTCGTATAGGCAAAAATAATTGTCGTAATCATGATATTGCTGAAGCTTGAGACAGAAAAACTTCCCCAAAATACCTTTATTTCGCTTTAATTACATTAGGATTGAGTTGAATATTTATATTCAAGAACAATACATCAAAATTATCATATTATATCATGAATAACTCGTACAAAACTTGACCTGACCCAACTAAACATATAAAAAGTCCAACAAGGGTGACTTGAAATAGAAGCTTGTCTTTAAAGCCTCCCTTCAACCATACTGGTAGTCCATCGTCAACCTTCAACCGTATAAAGTTAGCGTAATTTACATAATTTTTTTCCATACTCACTTGAAACTTTTTTTGATTTTCCTTCAGTCGTTTGAAGTTCGAGCGTACAATTACTTTTGGGTAATTTTCACTGGTAGGTTGTGGTGGACACGGATTTTTATTGCTCTACAATTCCTTGTGATGCAAATTTTCTTTTCAGCAAATGCGGGATAAGCAAGGATCTCTGAAAAACACAATTAGAATATTTTTATACACTTTGAAATTTTACCTTCAAGAAACTCATTTTTGAAATATAACCAGCCAGATGAAACTGACATATTAATTCATTTGTTTGAAATTAATTAATTCATAAGGTCTCTTTGAAATCTGAAAGTATGCCATTATTTGTTCTATGAACTTAATGAAAGCATAGAGCTTGAAAAGAGAATATTTATGAGCGACATAAATAGTAAATTGCGAACAAAAGGCGCAAACTTCAAAACATTGACTTGAATTCATAAGATACTGGGCGTTCAAAACGGAAAAACAATAACTCCAATTTAAATATCCTGAGTGCTATTGGTTTTTTTAACAGCAGTGAATTCAACAGGCTCATAATCTCTTGTAAAATGTTGTGGCCATAGTGTTAACAGAAACATATAAAATCAATTGGAATATTGAAAAGAAAAATCTTTTTTATTCCATAACCAGATATCCGATTCAAGCGAAATTTATTTTGTAAATGAATGTTCATGCAAAAGTTCAAGGGGATCGCACCATCAGAACTATGGAATTTAATTGTCAAGTTTTTGCATATTTCAGTTTTTGAATAATTTCCAGAATATTATTCCGATCGTGCTGAGATTTTGCATTTAAATATTTAGTATCAATCTCAAATCCTAAAGAGAATTTCGAGGTAAAAGCATATAATTGCCCCACAAATGAACGAGCGCTCAAAAGCTTCTGCTCAGGGTTTTCTTAAATGGTTTCATATATTTATATCGATCTTAATGCAATAATTGTAATATACCAACACCCAACAAAAAAATAACTTAAACAACACTGATAACTCACTCATTTCTTCAATTTTAGTATCCAATATTACTTTCTTCCAAATGTTGTTCAATGTAGATCAACACAGTTACAACAATTATGTAAGTTACGAGAAAAATCATAAAATATAAAAGGATCACCCAAAAAATGAATTTCATCAGATTTTTGCTGTCAATTTTATCGACAAATTATTTACTGAAATCAATCATGTAAAACTCTGTGACAAAATTGGAATTGAATTTTAGATCTGGAAAACACCAGCAACGGTTTTTCATTCTGTGTGAGTTTTCAGCAAAAATTCAAATAGTCGAGTGAGGCCTTTTCCCAAGATTTATTATTTGAATGTTCTCTCTCGAATCCGTTCACTTGGCTTGTAAAATAAAGATCTTTGATGTAAATTAAAAAAGATTTGCGCGCTTGTTCATTTCGGAAAAACAACGAATAATATTTCAACCTTTTTGTCATCAATTCGCCCTCGCCTTTCAGAGACCTTGATTTCGATGTTTATTCGTAATACTCTAATATTGAATAATGTACTTTTTTGAAATTTTTCCAAGATATTTTATGAATAAAAAATGTGACCGAGGTAAAAAAGAAGAACTACACTTTACACCTTACTCTATAGTCCAACTGTCAAATTTCAACCTATCTCATCGAAAATAGGCCATCTTCCTTTCTACAGAGGTGCGCCATCGTTGGCGTTCTGGTTTTTTCGAAGTTGAAGTGATAATCCTAAAACATCCAAAATGGTATGTGAAAAAATCAGCTTTTTTATGTAGTATATTTAAGATTGATGCCGATTTTACGTTTCTCGAATTATATATTCGACTTTTGTCATGATTTTAATTTATAAGTTAAGAATGAAACATTGCACAACATTTCGGAATTTGGATTCTGTCGGTGCATGGTTAATTTCGTTAGTTGTCTCAAGTTGAGTGTTATGATTTATATTCTCTTGAAAAGATTCCTTCCAGTTTATTTGCATTGACTTCGAATTATTCAAGTTCAAGATTAAATAAATATGGTAGGCATTCATTGTTATTTGGAGGTTATTGACACGTCAAACTTGTGTTTGGGTTGTAGTCTGGAAATTTTTTCAATTATAATTGATTTTCTCTTAATACATATTTGATAAAATGGTATAATTAGTGATTTTGTTACTCTATTTGTCAGATATTGGGTCCATATGTTAGTACTGAAACGCTTTCTCTTTGCAGGTGAACTTCACAGTTGACGAGATTAGAGCCATGATGGACAAAAACGTAACATACGTAATATGTCCGTCATTGCCCATGTAGATCATGGAAAATCCACCTTAACAGACTCCTTGGTCTCTAAGGCAGGTATCATTGCTGGTGCCAAAGCCGGAGAAACTAGATTTACAGACACAAGGAAAGATGAACAAGATCGTTGCATTACAATTAAATCAACGTGAGTGTTGGAAGTGTTGTTTTTAGGACATTTATAATAGTAGTTATTTTTAGTGCCATATCTATGTACTTTGAACTTGAAGAGAAAGATTTGGTCTTCATCACAAACCCCGACCAACGTGAAAAAGGAGAGAAAGGTTTCTTAATCAACTTGATTGATTCACCTGGGCACGTTGATTTCTCCTCTGAAGTAACAGCAGCTCTTCGTGTAACTGATGGAGCCCTTGTTGTAGTTGATTGTGTTTCTGGTAAGTATTCATTTATTTCATTTCTGTATGATAAAGAGTTGTGTTTTGAATGTAACAAAAAAATCTGTTCCAATTTTGTAATGCTACTATAATTGGAGAGGAATATTCTTAGTTAGATCTGTCAATGTCACATGATGTCAATATTGTCTTTGGAATAGGATGTCTTACTTTGAAATTATCCAATTTTAGAGTAGCAAAATGCTATAGAAAACTTCCACTTACATCTGTTGGCTTCAATAACAGAGATTTACAGTTCAATTACTTAAGATGTCTGAGTTCTAGCGTTTTCCATTGGGTGCACCGTCACTACACTGGTTCTTATTTGAGTCAAGTTTTGGCTAGCTGTGGTAACATGTAACTATACTCCGTTCACGAAAGGTTGAGCCGTCGGTTGGCCATGGAAATTTGGCATATTCCACTGTGTATATTAAAATTGTAGGTTATGTTTGCATAGAGTTGTCTGATAACTATCAAGCTCGTCGGACGAGGCCGGGTACATTCGGCAACATTGAATTTATATTACGTTATGACAGCAAACACTGCAAACTTCAAATAAATAAAGAAACGCCTACTATGTGCCTCAACCTTTCGTGAACGGAGTATTTATATCAATCTGACAATAAAATAAACAACATAACCTAAAATTTCAATATACACAGTGGAATATGTCAAATTATCATGGCCAACTGACGGCTCAACCTTTCGTGAACGGACTATACATTTGGCAACTTTGACTTTATTTTACGCTATGACAGCAAATACAGCCAACTTCAGATGAATAAACAAACGCCTAATATGTGCTCAAACTTTCGTGAATGGACTATACACTGGTTCTCATTTGAACGGACATTTTATTGTTTTTTGTACCAATGGAACACAAAAAATTGCACTCAAGTCGCACTAGTGCGCTTCAGGGGCCTAATGCAACTTTTCCCATTGCACTTTGCATTTTGACAAAATTCAAAAGTGAAAATTAAGTATGTTGTACAACATTTTCCCATCATTTAATTTCTTACTTTCCACAATGCACTTTTTAATTATGAATGCGTTTTGTGTGCAACGTAATTCATTTGAGAAGTGAAGAATTGCATAGTACATATTTGGTGCAATAGGCCCCTGTTCTCTCAATTGAAAACGCTATTAATGATCAATTGACTTGTGAAAAAGCCCTAAACCTTTCAATTATAAGTATCAATTTGGACTAAACTGCATTGAAATGGAGATGTAATTGAATAAAATTTTTGGTAAATATTTGAATTCTGGTGTCCAGCAGATATAAACCAGATTTTGGTGTCATTGTATTCATTGAGTGTTCCCGAACAACGGTACTGAAACCAACAGGTGGCGGTCTGTCTTAGTTTGAAAAATATGGGCCTCCAAAGTTTGAGAAATGTTCCATCTTCACGTAAACTTTTTCAAAAAATACAAATTTACTGCTCCAATTTAGTCTAAAAATCAACTTCGAACATTCAAATAACTTAAATAATGAAAGCGGAGAGTAATATTGATCGATTTAAAATCAACCAATATTCAACCCACACTTCGGAACTAATACAGTCAACGCACAAAGAACATGCATAGTGTTAATATCAAACAGAGCATCCATAAATAGCTGTTTCGCCCTATTTGGAGCTCTTCAGTATGGAGGAGCTCCGTCTGAAAGGCATTCTAGGTTCAATTATTTGAAGAAATGTCGCCTAGCTCTGAGTATAACAGAACCAAAACGCCATCTCTTGGGATCCTTACGAACACCTACCTCCGATGCATGAACTCTGAACGAAGTGCGAGATGTTTATGATTTTAAATCGATCAATATTCTCCGCTTTCATTATTTATATTATGCCCGCGTTACTGTTAAACGCATGAATTTTCATTTATTCAAATAACTATTCGATTAGTTTAATTTCAGGTATATTCAATAATTAATGCAGAAATATCGAAATTCTAGAGGCACCACATATTGACAAATACTAAGGAAAGCCCGCCGTTTTGAATGGTAGATTTGGCATTGCAGCAGATTCGTTCTCGAGAATATGATACGATGCCTTCCCGTAATTCCTGCCATCATTTGATATGTCACTCGCCGAAGGACGGACCAGTGGTGCCAAACTTACCATGAAGAATGGCGGGCTTTCCTTAGAATTTGTGGATAAGTGATACCTCCAGAATTTCAATGTTTCTGCATTAATTATTGAATATACATGAAATGAAACTAATCAACTCGTTATTTGAATGTTTGAAGGTGATTTATAGACTAAATAGGGCAGTTATGTTGTGTTCTTAAAGTGAAAAAAGTGACGTGAAGATGGAACATTTTTGGAACTTTGAGGGCCCCTATTTTCTTAATTAAGATAGACTAATTATTATTATTCTGTAGTATTCACGTCCATGTTTGAAATAAATGTCGAATCACAGGAATGTGGAGAAAAAAGAATAATCAGCTATGATTTTGCCAACGTTTCGGAACTATTTGTTTCTTTCTCAAGGCTCATCATACAATTAATGAAACTTATATTTAGAATAATAATTAGAAGTCAAGAACGGATCGTGGTTCTGACGTATGACAGTCAACTGATTATTCATTTTTCTGTCCACATTCCTGTGATTCGGCATTTATTATTATTATTGTTACAATGATATCAAAATCTGATATCTGCAGGTCACTGAAATTCAAATATTTACCAAATTTTTCCCTTAGTAAACTGTTTAAAGGTACAAAAAAGATATGAATTTGATCTAAACAAAATCAATTCAAATACACCAATAAAAGAATAATTATAAGACGCAGTTTAATCATAAATTAACGTTTTATGGTCTTTTACAGGTGTGTGTGTACAAACCGAGACCGTACTACGTCAAGGTATTGCCGAATTTATCAGACCAATTCTTATGATGAACAAGATGGACCGTGCCCTCCTTGAATTGCAGTTGGAAGCTGAGGATCTGTTTCAAACTTTCCAACGTATTGTTGAAAACGTAAACGTTATTATTGCCACTTACAATGACGACAGTGGACCCATGGGTGAAGTCCGTGTAAGTAGTTTTTTAATTTTGTCAGTTGTCAAGTATTTCAATATTTGTTGTTTGATACCTTTTAACTTCAAAGAAATCTATTCAGCTTGTATGAAATGAGAACACATGCAATACGAAATTTGATTTTAGGAGACGATTTCATGAAAATATTTGGAAATTTCATGTTTCATAAGTCGAGTTTTTTCTTACTGTGTATTTCAATTTTTCAATATGCAGGGTGTCCCGTAATTAGACCGACAAACTTCTAGTGGACATTATAGATGGTATTTTGGACAGATTCGACCCAAATCATAAAATGCAAAATTGCTTCGTTAAGGAGCTAGTGCCCTTTGAAGATGACGTCCTGTCCACACTTTTTGCCACATATTCGCAAAACGGAGTCACATAAAGTGCTGAAAGTGTACACATTCGCTAATATCAAAAATACGCATCGATTAGATTGAGTGCATTTCTTTCATGTCAAGCACAATCGTATCATTGAGGGGGGGGCGAAGGGTATTTTTATTGGGAATTTTTTAACTTTCATTATTTCGCGAGATTTACATCATATTCATAAACTCTGATGTTTTTTCTTGAAAAAAGATGCTCTTGTATAATAACGCCCAGATGCACCATTTCTGAAAAAAATAGATTTGAAATTTTCTCTCTTTTCACTAAGTCTTTAGAGTTAGTTAAATGATAAAATAATTTTTTCTCAGAAATCCTGCATCTGGGCGTTATTATACAACATCTTTTTTCAAGAAAAAACATCAAGTTTATGAATATGATGTAAATCTCGCGAAATAATGAAAGTTAAAAAAGTACATATCAACTAAAAATACCCTTCGCCCCCTTCAAATGATACGATTGTGCTTGACATGGAAGAAATGCACTCAATCTAATCGATACGTATTTTTGATATTAGCCAATGTGTAAACTTTCAGCACTTTATGTGACACTAACTCCTTAATGATGTAATTTTGCATTATATGATTTGGGTCGAATCTGTCTAAAATATTTAGTTTGTCGGTCTAATTACGGGACACCCTGTAGAGTACCTTATAAGTGGCCAACTGCTTGAAAAAACACCACAAATCACTTCCTTTTGAGTGCTGCTTGTTCTACTCAAACAAATGTTATATAGTTTTTACCGCAATTTCTGTAATTTTCTTTTTTTTTCACCTTTATATTGCATATTCTACAGTGCTGAAACAAGACCCAACTCAAAAAATACCTTGTTTTGTTACCTAACTATCAAAAGTTTTATGATGCGTATGTTGAGATTCTTGAAAATAAATTTTGGTGACCAGCAGATATCGACCAGATTTCGGTGTCATTGTATTCATTGAGTCTTCCTGAACAACATTAGCGAAACCAACAGGTGGCGGTATGTCTTAGTTTAGATCATTGATTCCCAAAGTGGTCCAGGTGGACCCCCAGGGGTCTACGCTTGCGTGGAACAAAATGGAGGTCCACAACTCGTTAACGGGGGTCCATAAAAATGTATTAGGTGAGCCGACTTGACTTCTATGAATATAGGGAGACAATATATAGGAAGACAATATTATAAGAAGCTCATTATTAATTTGATGTTAAATTTTGATTCTACTAAGATGTTTATAACAACATAATTAAAGGTGTAGTAATTTTTGTGTAATAAATAGCTACAAAACAAGAACTCCGAAGTGGGAGCTTATTGGTTTCTTGTACTGTGAGTCAATCTTGGAATACAAAAAAGTAAAGTAGGAATCCAACTGTTGGATGAAGACGCTTTTTCGACTGGCCTTGAAACATACCTTAAATGACAATAATCAACAGCATAATCAAAGCAATATAAATTTCACCTTTTTTTCGAAAACTTTTAACTCATAGTGTTATAAAAAATAGCCACAACACAGATTTACATGGACATATACTTTTTTCGGGTTTTGGAAGAAAGTTAGTAAATGTAATAGCTGCAGGGGGTCCACCAGGTCCAGCGAATGTCTAGGTCTATGAGAAAAAAAAGTATGGGAACCTCTGGTTTAGATTCTGAACTATTATGGACCCCTAAAGTTCCAAAAATGTTCCAAATTCACGTCGCTTTTTCACTATAAAACCTCAAATTCACTGCTCCAATTTAATCTATAAATCAACTTCTAACTTTCACATAACTATTCAATTAGTTTCATTTCAGGTATATTCTATAATTAATGCAGAAACATCGAAATTCTAGAGGCACCACATATCCACAAAATCTAAGGAAATCGCGCCCATCTTCATGGTAAATTTGGCACCACTGCTCCGTCCTTCGGCGAGTGACATATCAAATGATAACGGCATTTACGGGAAGGCATCGTATCATATTCGCGCGAATGAATCTGCGGCAGTGCCAAATCCTCCATTATAAACGGAAGGTTTCCTTAGAATTTGTGGATATGTGGTGGCTCTAGAATTTCGATGTTTCTGCATTAATTATAGAATATACCTGAAATGAAACTAATTGAATAGTTATTTGAAAGTTCGAAGTTGATTTATAGATTAAATATTAGCAGTGAATTTGTGGTTTTATAGTGAAAAAAGTGACGTGACGATGGAACATTTTTTTTCTGGCCATAGAAAGATGCGCCCAAGTCTGTCTGTCCAGACAGTACAAGGGAGCCAGAATTTGCATTGCCTCTGATAGTCAGATGGCACTGAGGCAGCTTATGGCCGTTGATTGTAGATCAAGGACCATTTGGAGCTGCAAACAGTCCCTCAAAACACTGGCGAAGTACAACAAGCTAGTTTTAGCTTGGGTACCTGCCCACCAGAACATTGAGGGAAATGAAAGAGCTGATGCCCTTGCAAAAAGAGGAGCAAACACACCCTTCACCGGACCCGTGCCCTCCTGTTGGGTATCACCTACACTGATTAGGGCAGAGGTAGGCGTTT
Source organism: Propylea japonica (assembly GCA_013421045.1). Lineage (NCBI taxonomy): Eukaryota > Metazoa > Arthropoda > Insecta > Coleoptera > Coccinellidae > Propylea > Propylea japonica. Next base: position 110,030,041 of record CM024240.1, on the reverse strand, counting down.
GGGAAAAAAGGGAGAGAAACACTCTTACTGGATAAACACATCCGGTCAAAGACAAGCAAAGAGACTAATCCAAACTTCCAAAGAGAAGGCTCAACAAGCTCTATCGTTGTCAAAAAACGAGTAAGGCTGCTAATCGGCCTTCTCACAGGGCATTGTCCCGTGAGATATTACCTTCACAAGATCGGTAAAGAAAACTCCGAGATTTGTAGGTTATGTGAATCGGCCACTAAAACCACCGAGCACATACTATGCCAATGCACTGCGCTGGCGCAAACGAGACTTACTCTACTAGGTGGCGCTTTATTAACGCCAGCCGACATAAGAGCGAAGTATCCTAAGGAAGTAACCAGCTTTGCTGAGGAGGTTAGATTCCTGGAAAAAAACGCAGTTTTAGCATGGTAACGCACAAAAGACCTTATTAGTCGCAGTGCAGAAGGGTAATCAACGTGCCCATCGACCACTATCTAATCTAATCTATGGAACATTTTTGGAACTTTGGGGGTCCATATTTTCTAAACTAAGTCACCTGTTGGATTCACTAATATTGTTCAGAAAGACTCAATGAATACAATGACTTCAAAATCTGGTCGATATCTGTGGTCACCCAAATTCAAATATTTACCATTAAATTTTCTCCACAGGTTGACCCAAGCAAAGGTAGCGTAGGTTTTGGATCCGGTCTTCACGGCTGGGCATTCACCCTCAAACAATTCGCCGAAATGTACGCCGATAAATTCAAGATTGACGTGAACAAACTCATGAACCGTCTCTGGGGAGAAAACTTCTTCAATCCCAAAACAAAAAAATGGTCCAAACAGAAGGAAGACGGTAACAAAGTTCATTCTGTATGTACATCCTCGACCCCATCTACAAAGTCTTCGATAGCATCATGAACTACAGGTAAATATTTATTATACAGTTCTTGGTTTTGTCCTCCTGAGTAAAAAAGAGTAAAATGTAAACCTAGAAATTCCCGCATTTGTTATGTAGCCAAGTAGAAGCTGTTCATGTACGCGAAAAAAAAAATTCCGTCGTAGCGAACTCGTGCCGTATGTTTATTCCGTATTGCCTAAAATTGTTTTACCGCTCCCCTATTCTGATACTAATGGTTAGCGTCTGTTACAGACAATTCTGTCAGTTTGGCAACATCGTTTGTTAGTGTTTAGTTTCTCGATGCGTTATGTTTACATTTTCATTTCGATTTGACTTGAATAAACTGAATTATTTTACTGATTTGGCGGCAGTTTACTGTTGCTTAAGACTATTCCGGTAATTACAGCTATGGCAAAATTATGAAAATGTTGTATTATATTCAGAAATTGTAGAAGTGAAAATCTAATTTATTGTTCACTTGACCCCAGTGCTACAGTGAATGCTTTCCATCTCACTCTAAAACTTGGTCGATTATAATGCAGTACTATTCACTGGCAGGGGCATTCTAAGTTTTTTTTTACTCAAAGGTTTTGTCTTTATCGAATCTCTCATTTCGGTTCGGATTTTAAATGCTGAATTGATCCATAAGATTCGTAAAGTAATATCACGATTTGCCCCAATCAGAACTTACAATGTTTTGATTTGGTTTCCCTTAAGTGAGACAAATATTAATTATGAAATGTTGAGGTCATTTCCTCAATGGTCTTGTGCACATTGAGTGTCTTAACACGTTGACTGCCACGGCAATTTTCTGATTACTTGTCCAAAATGTCAAAATCAGGTTATCATATTATATTATTAAGAACTATGATTTTATTTAGTACATATAGTATGGTCACAAAAGTTTGAGCCGTCGGTTGGCAATGACAATTTGCTTATTCCACTGTGTATATTAAAATTTTAGGTTATGTTGTTTATTTTTGTCAGATTGATACGCACTGTTGTCAATATAACATAGAGTTCTCTGATAACTTTCAAGCTCGTCGGACGAGGACGAGGATGTGTACATTCGGCAACGTTGACTTTTTTCATCATTATGATAGCAAATGCTGCCAACATCAGATAAATAAACAAATGCCTACTATGTGCTCAAACTTTCGTGAATGAACTACATACTCCGTTCACATATCATGAGCGTAAAAGTAGGCGTTTATCTGAGATTGGCAGTATTTGCTGTCATAATGATGAACAAAGTCAACGTTGCCGCATGTACCCGGCCTCGTCCGACGAGCTTACGAGTTATCAGACAACTCTTTGCAATATTGACAACATTGCGTATCAATCTGACAGAAAATAAACAACGTAACCTAAAATTTCAATATACACAGTGCAATATGTCAAATTATTATGGCCAACTGACTGCTCAAAGTTTCGTGAACGGACTATAGTTATCATCAAAATCATCTCGTAGTTTTTTTGAATTATAGGTAATATCTGTTTCATTATGAATAAATTTTTTTCACGTAAGCTAGCATTATTTCTTCTTCTGTTCCCAGAAGCCATCTATCCATATTAATGCTGATATACTATGAGTTTAATTGTATCTCTTAGTTGGTAGTCAACGTGTTAAACTTGTACAGTGAGACCAGTATTGGTGATCCCTGAGTTACAACTTTTTAATTAAGAGATAGAGAGAAATGAATGGCACATTGCCAATATCTTTTTTTGAGAAACACTCATTTGTCAAATTTAACTCGAAAACGAAATAATATCGATCGATGCGGTTGACGACAAAGTGAGTTTCTCAAAAAAAGATATCCGTATTATGCCATTCATTTTTCTCTATCTCTTACATTTAAAAAGTTTTAGTTCAGGGATCACCAATTCTGGCCACTTGTACAGAAGTAACAGTGGTCCTCACAAAGGTTGATTGGGCAATCAAATTCTGGCCAGATTGTATCTATATTTCTGGTAAAACAGTTATTTCAACAATCAATAAACTTGCAGGAAAGAAGAATACGAATCCTTGTTGACCAACTTGGCGTTCAATTGAAACATGAAGATAAAGAAAAGGACGGCAAACAACTTCTTAAAGTTGTCATGCGTACCTGGTTGCCAGCCGGAGAAGCTTTGCTTCAGATGATTGCTATCCATCTTCCATCACCCGTAACTGCCCAGAAATACCGTATGGAAATGTTGTACGAAGGACCTCATGATGACGATGCTGCAGTAGGTAGGTTACTAATTAAATTCTGACTATCGTTTGGTTGTGCAGGTTTGTTAATTCAAATCGAAAACATACGAAATTCAATAGCCTCAATTACACTCGGACACTTGGATTGACACGCGTGTTGCTTGAAATAAATCTCGAAATACTTCTGCGGCAGTATCAAAGGCAGTGAGCATTCACTTGACCAAGTTTCGGCAATGACGGACAAAGAAATTCCACAGTAGGCCCTTTCTATTTGAAGCTGCATCACTTCCAAACTGATATGAAATCAGTTGATGCGCATCACTTCCAACTGATGTTGCTTCTGGACAAAATTGGTTTATTTTCCAAAATCAATTCACTGGTACTGTGATTTCAAACCTTATCTTTTCGTTGATTGTCATCCTAAAAAGTCATGTTCTATTTGTCAAAACCACGTCACTTCCAACTGAAGTGATTTTGGAAATTATTCAGTCAATTAGAAAGCTAGGAAATAGAATAACTGTCGCTCGCGCTGGCGGTCATTTGACTACCGTTTCGAAAAACCGCCAATTTAGGGAGCTTCGGGCAGTGCGAGTGGCAGCGGAATGAGCAGGAGAAGTGTATTGATTACATTTTCGTGCTGCCCACTTCCCTGTTCAATTCCCTGCTCCCTGCAGTGGAAGTGAGCTGAGTGTAATCGGGGTGAATGAATCAGAGAGAGAAGTTTACCGTACAGTTGAACAGAGGTATATTCGAAAGATATACGCGCTACGATTCGGACATGAATAAATGGTAACATGCAGATTATGCAGTTATCTTTGTGTTATGGTTGGAAGTGGCCCAAATAAACAAGTATGGTAGACATTTTAAAGTACTCGATTCGGGTATTACGTGCAGCATTGACTCAATCCATCGCGTCAGAAATATAGCACGTGAACCTGTCGAATATACCACTGTTCAACTGGAAGGAAAAAACACTTTCTCTAACGCACTGAATATCAATGAAATTGCTGTAAGCTCGAAGTCAAAATTAAACCTAGAGATGCCTTCACGCATTCGTTGACGCAGCCAAGTAGAATTTATTTTGCACGCGAACAACATTCCGGCGTTGCGAAATCGTGCCGTATCTTTATTCCGTATTGGATAGGTGGTCTACAGCTCCCCTACTCTAATACTTACGGCTAGCGTAATACTACGGCTAGCCAGTTACAGACCATTCTGTCAGTTTGGCCACATCGTCTGTTAGTGTTTAGTTACTCGATGCGTCGTGTACATTTTCATTTCGATTTGACGTTCACATACTGAATTATTTAACTGATTTGGTGGCAGTTTATTGTTGCTTTAGGGTATTTCGGTAATTGTAGCTATTGAAAAATCACGAAAATGTTGTATTTTATTTATGAATTGGAGAAATGCAATCTAACCTAGTGTTCACTTCACCCCATTGTTGCAGTGAAATGCTTTCCATCTCACTCTATAGCTTGGTTGATTACAATGCAATACGTAGGGGCATCTCATATGTTTACTTCTTTCTCTGAGATGTAAATAATTTTAGTTTGTTCAAAATTCTAGATGTTGTATTGAATGATATCGAATCTCTCATTTCGGTTCAGTTTTAAGTGCTGAATTGATCCATAAGATTCGTAAATTATATCACTATTTGCCCCATTCAAAACTTGTATGTTTGGTTTGGTTTCCCTTAGGTGAAACATTCATTTCTTATATTGATTCTCTATTGAAAAATTCAAGAAAGGCAGGTGCTTTTGAGCGCTCGTTCATTGGTGGACCAAAAGGGTTTAAACTCAAAATTTTGAATAAGACTTGAGATTGATACGAAATATATAAATGCAAAATCTCAGCAGGATCGGATTTATATTCCAAGAACAAGAAACAGTAAAAAGGTATAAGGGTGGATTTTTTCCATAATTATGCCTGACGTATGTAATAAATCCCGGCCATAAACTAAACCATTATGGCGGGCGGATAGATCCTTCCGAAACTCTGCTGGAAATGTTGATAATGGCGGTTACTTTAAATGATTTCGTTAATGTCTATGTAAATATTGTAACAACAAACAACAACTCAACTTCCAACTGAAAAGGAGATGTTGAACAGTCTCAAATGCTGTGTTCGAGATCGCTACGATAGCAGTGATGATACCGACAGCGTTGATTTGGAGGGGCAACCGGCCGAAAAACCAAATCGTGAAAAGGTACTTCAAGGCTTTAAAACGTGTCGTCTCGCTTTCCGATTCATTGAAGGGGTTCCGGAGAATATTTTTGAATCTTTGAGAAAATGCGAAGTTTTTTATGAGAATAAAATGTTTATTTGTACCACTCGGACAAAAATAACGAATTATTTGCCTAAATAATCTTGAATAGCTTTGTATTTCATATATACCTACATAAAATGCCTATAAGCTATTAGAAATGCACTTACACACCTTTTTAGTATGTATATGAATTCACAATAAAAAATACAATTGCTTGTTGTGATACTTGACCCAAAAAAAAACTTCCGTATAACGACATTTTCTGCGGGATTCAGCGATTTCGTTATAGGGAAGTTCCACTGTATCTCCATTTCTCATCTTCATTTTCATTTCATTTTTCATTTATTTTCCCATTTAACAAATACAAAATATATATTACAAAATACAAAATATATATTACAAAATATATATTATACAAAAAACATTTCAGCAACTTCTAGTTCTAGTACAAACTTCTTTCTAATAAATTTTTTTTTGAATTTCAGCCATCAAAAACTGCGACCCCAACGGTCCCCTCATGATGTACGTATCAAAAATGGTACCGACCTCCGACAAAGGTCGTTTCTACGCTTTCGGTCGTGTCTTTGCCGGCAAAGTAGCGACAGGTATGAAGGCCAGGATCATGGGACCGAACTACACCCCCGGAAGAAGGAGGATCTGTACGAAAAGGCCATCCAACGTACTGTTCTCATGATGGGCCGTTACGTCGAAGCCATCGAAGACGTACCATCCGGTAACATTTGCGGTCTGGTCGGTGGTGTCAGTTCTTGGTCAAGACCGGTACAATCACCACCTACAAGGACGCCCATAACCTTAAGGTTATGAAGTTCTCAGTGTCGCCCGTCGTGCGTGTTGCCGTCGAACCTAAGAACCCCGCCGATTTGCCCAAATTGGTTGAAGGTAATTAGATATTTATTTGTTTTTGTAGGATCTTTCAGCAATTTGAAGCTAATGGGTTTTCCAATAAGAGGTGTTTTTTTGAAATTCAAAGAAAAATGACATTTTTCAATATAAATGATCGGATGTTTATTTCATTACTAGCGGACTCAACAGACGTTGTTCTGCATACACAAAAATTCATTCAATTTAGTTTAGTTGCAGAATAGATGAATAACCTAGATAACGACTACAGCGCCATCTGTTGATCTGATTTGTGACCATAAACATACGGGCATCAGGCAATCCAAAATACATTATACATCATAGGTTTGAAATGGCATAAGTAAAAAATTGTTGTATAATATGTTAGTTCATACCTGATTAAAATTTTAAATTTTCGATTCACTCGATGTAACTTCACTTTTTGTTCAAATGTCAAATCATTATAACCTATAAATATGTGTTTCTATGACTGCTTGATTGGTCGTAAGAAAAAGGAAAGCCTTTTATTTTTTTCTGAACAATTTTTTTTGAAATATTTTGTTGTATTAACCTTGCCCTAGCAATGATGAACACAACAAAAAAAGAATTATCCAATTTGATGCAGCCGTTTGAAAGATATTGCATTTTGTTTTATTAATTAGATAAAGAAAAAGCTATGCCGTTAATAGTGGAAAATAACATCAGGCAAATGACCAACACGACCACGCTTACAGGACCATATCCTTTTAATGAAATTTTCCATAACCAAATCGCAAAGTGGCTGTCCTATGTCCTCGATAGCCTCACGAATTCCGTCTTTGAAGTCTTGAATCGACGCTGGGCTATTGGCGTAGACCTTCTTTTTCACGTGGCCCCAAAGGAAGAAGTAGCAAAGTGTTGAATCACAAGATCTCGGTGGGCAATTGTGATCACCTCTTCGAGAGACAACACGGTCCGGAAACTTTTCTCGCAAAAGATCTATGGTTTCGTTGCTTGTGTGGCACGTAGCGCCGTCTTGTTGAAAGTAAACGTTGTCCAGATCAATACTATCCAATTTCGGCCATAACAATCATTAATCATCTCTCGATAGCGCAATCCATTCACCGTAACTGTTGCTCCAGCCTCATTTTCGAAAAAGTAAGGTCCAATGACTCCGCCGGACCATGTACCGCACCAAACAGTCAAACGTTGAGGATAGAGAGACTTTTCAACAACAGCTTGGGTTTTTCGAGCCCCAGATGCGACAATTTTGCTTATTGACGAAGCCACCGAGGTGGAAAGGGACCTCATCACTCAAAATGATTTTTCGATGGAATTCCAGATCATTTTCATGCATTTCAACGACCCAATCAGCAAAGACACGACGTTGTTGATGATCGGCTGGCTTGAGTTCTGGTGCTAACTGAACTTTATAAGCCGTAAGACCCATATCTTCTTGCAAAATACGATGTAATTGCGTTGTGGAATGCCTAATTCCAAAGAACGACGAGGAATGGACAAACCTGGGTTATCTTCAACACTTTCTGCTACAGCAGCAATATTCTCGGTTGTTCTTAAGCGACGTGCACGGTTTCATTGTTTACATCGCTAACTTGTCCCAACAGCTCGAATTTTTCCATCAATTCTTTTATTGCGGTCCGACAAGGTGCTTCACGACGACCCAAAAATGTTCGAGTTTCACGAACCGTCTCTGCCAAATTTTCACCATTTTTATAGTGAATTTTAATAATTTCAATGCGTTCTTGAAACGTGTATCGTTCCATTTTTATTAATGGCGTAGTTTCTACTTGTCAAATGTCAATAAATGACAGCTTCAAACGTCACATGATATACCGGTATAGCGGCCATTCAAAATAACACCTCTTATTGGAAAACCCTTTAGGTATGAAAAAGTAAGAGTGAATAGATTCAATATTTTATGTACCCGATATACAGGGTCTCTCTGAATGATTATAACATCGCAGTTGGCGTTGCACTATTTTAAATATGTATTATATTAAGTATCAGGATTTTCGTCCATGTTATCAATAATAATAGTTATTTAATAAACTAGGTTATTAAAGACAGCGACTAATGGTTAAGATATTTTAATGCGTGAGCGGAGCGAACGCGTTAATAGTTCGAGACCATTAGTCGCTCGATTAATAACCGAGTTTATTACAAGATTTTTCCGACGATCTCAACATGAATAGTGTATAAATTCTTGATTAAAATACATTCTCAATTCGCACAAGACATACATTTGACGTAAAGGAATTTCTATGTTTCTATGTTCCAGTAGAGTTTTGACATTTCTCGTAGTGCTTCTGAATACTTTGTGTACGGTTGCCATGAGGATTGCACATTAAAATGACTAAAAAATTGAGCATTAAAATGGGTCATTAATGCTCAATTTCGTACACATTAAAAGCACCTTTTATTTCGAGGTCGGCGGAAAAAAAAAATTTATTCAGGAATTTGGACTTCAATGTTTAATGATGTCGAATTTATCTCTAAATTCGAGCCTGATAAAGGATCAATTGGATCCGAAACATTGGCGAAGATTTAAGAAAATTTAACCGAAAACATAAAAGTCCAAATTTTTGAATAAAATTGTTTTTATTATTGTATTTATATTCTTATGCACACTTTAATTCAAACAAACGATACTTTGAGTTAAGGCTGGTCATCCGCAAAGGAATCGAAAAATGTGACTGGAATTAAAAACTTCCAGACTTTGCATAATAAATAATAAGATAAAAAATTTCCAAAGCAACCTACGATGTTACAATCATTTATAAAGACCCCGTACTATTTTATTGACATTTTCATTTCACACTTGAAATTTTTTTTCCAGGTTTGAAACGTTTGGCCAAATCCGATCCTATGGTCCAATGTATCATCGAGGAATCCGGTGAACACATCATCGCAGGTGCCGGTGAGCTCCATCTCGAAATCTGTCTCAAGGATCTGGAAGACGACCACGCTTGCATTCCAATCAAAAAATCCGACCCCGTAGTATCTTATCGTGAAACGGTCAGCGAGGAATCCGATCAGATGTGCCTGTCGAAATCGCCGAACAAACACAACAGGCTTTCATGAAGGCCTGTCCATGCCCGACGGTCTTCCCGAAGACATTGACAACGGAGACGTCAACCCCAGAGACGACTTCAAGGTCCGTGCTCGTTACTTGAGCGAGAAATACGAATATGACGTAACCGAAGCCAGAAAGATCTGGTGTTTCGGTCCTGACGGAACCGGTAAGTTTATTTGAATCAGTTTTACATTGAGAATAGTGCGTCGAAATTTGATTTCGTGTTCTATGATCGTTATAGGAGTTTTCGGAAACTTATAGTAGTATTCTGCTTTTCATCTGTAAGTTACGATACTGTAGCGTACGATTGATCTGTAACTAGCCGACTTACAGATTCGTAAATAATGCTATTCTGGAATTCTTACTGTAACTATCTTATTTACAGTGTTACTTTTGAACTACTCTTCGAAAAACATAACCATCAATCGTTAGATTTGATCATGGAACTTTATGCATTATGAGTAAATGGTTTTGATTTGAATTTGAGAATACATTTATCTGAATGTAGTTCGCGTTTGTTTCTTTCATATAATAAATTGAGAAAAGAAAAAGATTTCTTGGTTAAAATTGCTGTAGAGCATTTATTAAGTTTATACAGTGGAACCTCGATATAACAAATCGGAAGGGAACCAGTAAATATTCGTTATATCAAGTAATTCGTAAAACTGAGGTTTGTTATATTGATGTGAGGTTGGTCCAAAATTTGTTATACCGAGGTTTTATTCACCTCGACATTACATACTAATCTTGTTATAGCGAACTAATTTTGCTCATATAAATGAAAACTCATTTTTATCAAATTACTCATTTATTTTATATTTTTTTTTCAAAACAATAAAGTGAGTAGGTAGGTTTTTTTTTCAAAAATTCGCAGAACAAAATAAAAGGAGGTGAAAAATCAACCAATTGGTATAAAAGCCTAAATCCAATTTTATTCATCTTGATTGGAAAAAAGTAATAAATTGTAGTTTGTTTTCCACGGTTTTCAATCTTCTGATGTTTGAAGGCAAACCAATTTCGTCGGAAAACTTATCTTTAGATTTAAAATTGTAGCCAATGAACTTGCGGGAATCCCGAACTTATTAGCTATGTCTAATTTTTTTGTAGAAGGATTTTTGTCAACATAATTAATGATGCTTCGCTTTTCTGCGACAGATAAGGAATGCCTTTTACGTTTCTGAGCCATCAACTAACTTCGTATTTTACGTAATACGCGTCGAAACCTGTCGCGTCGCGGCTGAATCACATACATACCTGGTTATTGGTGAAAACGTTTTATAAGAGGTTTTGAGTTGACGAAATTCGTTAAGTATAGGTATTCATACTCTTCTAGGTAGTTGAAAATTCGTTATAAAGAGGTTGTTCGTAAAATTTTTCGTAATGTAGAGGTATGTTTTACATTGATTCTTATGGACGATTCAAGGGGATTATGAAAAATTCGTTAAATCGAGGAAGTCGTTGTATCGAGGTTCGTTATTAAGGTTTGCACTGTATTACGCTGGTTCTTCAATCTGAACATGTTCACAAACTGGGCTTTCGTCTTTTCTTCAATCTGAACATTTTCTGGGCATCCGGCATTTCAAATGGATTTATTTGATCACGCAACCTTTTTTTTTCCAATCCTCATAAAGTTCCTACTTTCAAAAAGAATGATTTTCAGGTCATGTATATTATTGAACAATGTTTTACCTGTTATGATTTTCTTCCGATAAAAATCCTATAAACGAAGCCAAATTATTTTTATTCTTCATGAATTTCTTATATTAAAACGTTGGTGTTCATCCTAAATTAAACAAACCATTCAACGTAAACCTCACAATATGTTATTCGATAATGCTTCCGATCACCCGTCGAGTTCTAGTAAATATTTCTGAAAGCTGTAAGCTTATGAAAAGTCACAGATTGGCTAACAGATGAAAGCAGAATACCACCATTACTCAGGGTTACTAACTCGATCCATTGGGTCACGTGACGGATCTACTCGGATCACGGACCCGGGTTTTAAGTTTACGAACGCACCAGGTTTAGGATTTGAAGTGACAGTCTTATCAATAACATAACCAAATATTTTATGGATTTATTTCTTCAGTCCCAGTTTATTTTCGGATTGTCTCTAGCTTTGCTTGCATTTATTGGGCTTTGTGAAATATTTCTATAATTTCTGGTGTGCCGTTCCTTGTTTAATGTTATTTTTGAGTACCTATAGAAAAGAAGTAGAGAATTTATTTTTTCAGTTTGTTAACTGATTGTCTCTAGCTTTGCTTGGATTTATTGGCTTCTGTAAAATCTTTCTTATAATTTCAAGTGTGCCCTCGCATGTTCAATGTTATCTTTGAGTACCTATGTTAAAGAAGTAAAAAAGGCTTTAGCTTTAACGCAAAAGAATCTGCATACAAAGTTATGAACCATCATTTTCTCGGCTCATGGAACCACACATTTTACACTGAGCCAAGTTCTCTTCTCTTTCGGTAATTTTTAGGAATAGATATATGAAGTTACTGAGAAAAGAGTAGAAGACTTATTCCCGCCTTTTTCAAATACAAAAATTGATCTGTAGTGCGCATGCGGTGACTCTACGACCCTGCTCTAGTGTAGGGTTACGATAGATCAACCTGAGTCAGTTTTCGAGTTAATAGCACCGTACTTTCCGAACACGGGTTGGATGTTCGGGTTAGGTAAACGAACGCTAAGGTAAGGATCGAGTTAACCCGAGTAAGTATCCGAAAACGCCTTATGATCGTTATGATTACAGTGATCCCGTTCGGCAATGACCTCCGCGAGCAGACGGGTTTTTTAGTCACGTGACACAGATCGTACAGATTCATCTCTAATATCTGTGAATAAACGAACGGTACGGAGCATCTGGCTCCGTATTCTCGACAAGTGACCTTTAAATGCGTATACGAACTTCATTGAGCGAGTAACTCGTTTACCTGCAAAAATGCACACCGCGCAATGAAGTTAGTATTCGCTTCTAGATCACTTGTCGAGAATACGAGACCTGCCACAGAAAATACTGCTCTGATCTACTTGCATAGAACATTTGATTTCAAAGATCACTTCTTTTGGAAATATGTTAATTTTTTAACGATATTTTCATCCTTTTCGTAGACTTTTGTTAAGCTAATGATCATTTTTTTGTACTATTAACCGTTATTGTTCGCAGGTCCAAACATCTTGGTAGACTGTACCAAGGGAGTACAATATCTTAACGAAATCAAGGATTCCGTTGTTGCCGGTTTTCCAATGGGCCACCAAAGAAGGTGTACTTTCCGAAGAGAACTTGAGAGGAGTTCGTTTCAACATCTACGATGTCACATTGCACGCTGACGCCATCCATCGTGGTGGTGGACAGATCATTCCAACAACCAGGCGTTGTCTTTACGCTTGTCTTTTGACCGCCCACCCAAGGCTTATGGAACCCGTATATCTTTGCGAAATCCAGGTAAGTTATCTTAAATTTACTTCCTGACTTATTATGTTTATATCAAGTTGTGCATTGACAGAAATTAGAATGTTCATGTCATCCAAGTTGTCAAAACTGACAGCAATTTAATTGCACATGCACTGCAAAGTAATCTTAGAATTCGAGTTAGCTACCTGAGAAAACTACGCAAAATGGTAGCATGTTAACGAGACATAATGTCTTACGGGTACTTTCGACCTATCGTGATAGCTATCGGAGCCGACGCAAGATAGATCACTTACTTTTGTTACTTTGTTACGATACCTATCTTAGATCAGGTCCGATAGCTGTTGTGAAAGCATATGGGTATCCGAAAGTCATCTGCACATAGTTTTCTTGCTCCCATTTGACCTATCGCGATAGCTATCATAGTGGACGCAAGATAGGTGGAGGAACTTGCGTCTACTTCGATATTTATCTTAAGTCAAGTTCTATAGCTATTGCGATAGGTCTAGGGTATCTGAAAGCTATCTGCATCTCGTTGGTATACTCCCATTAGTTCTATCGCGATAGCTATCATAGTTGACGCAAGATAGGTGGAGGAACTTGCGTCTACTTCGATATTTATCTTAAGTCAGGTTCTATAGCTATTGCGATAGGTCTAGGGTATCTGAAAGCTATCTGCATCTCGTTGGTATACTCCCATTAGTTCTATCGCGATAGCTATCATAGTTGACGCATGATAGGTGGAGGAACTTGCGTCTACTTCGATATTTATCTTAAGTCAGGTTCTATAGCTATTGCGATAGGTCTAGGGTATCTGAAAGTTATCTGCATCTCGTTGGTATACTCCCATTAGTTCTATCGCGATAGCTATCATAGTTGACGCAAGATAGGTGGAGGAACTTGCGTCTACTTCGATATTTATCTTAAGTCAGGTTCTATAGCTATTGCGATAGGTCTAGGGTATCTGAAAGCTATCTGCATCTCGTTGGTATACTCCCATTAGTTCTATCGCGGTAGCTATCATAGTTGACGCAAGATAGGTGGAGGGACTTGCGTCTACTTCGATATTCATCTTAAGTCAGGTTCTATAGCTATTGCGATAGGTCTAGGGTATCTGAAAGCTATCTGCATCTCGTTGGTATACTCCATTAGTTCTATCGCGATAGCTATCATAGTTGACGCAAGATAGGTGGAGGAACTTGCGTCTACTTCGATATTTATCTTAAGTCAGGTTCTATAGCTATTGCGATAGGTCTAGGGTATCTGAAAGCTATCCGCATCTCGTTGGTATACTCCCATTAGTCCTATCGCGATAGCTATCATAGTTGACGCAAGATAGGTGGAGGAACTTGCGTCTACTTCGATATTTATCTTAAGTCCGGTTCTATAGCTATTGCGATAGGTCTAGGGTATCTGAAAGCTATCTGCATCTCGTTGGTATACTCCCATTAGTTCTATCGCGGTAGCTATCATAGTTGACGCAAGATAGGTGGAGGAACTTGCGTCTACTTCGATATTTCTCTAAGTCCGGTTCTATAGCTATTGCGATAGGTCTAGGGTATCTGAAAGCTATCTGCATCTCGTTGGTATACTCCCATTAGTTCTATCGCGATAGCTATCATAGTTGACGCAAGATAGGTGGAGGAACTTGCGTCTACTTCGATATTTATCTTATGTCAGGTTCTATAGCTATTGCGATAGGTCTTGGGTATCTGAAAGCTATCTGCATCTCGTTGGTATACTCCCATTAGTCCTATCGCGATAGCTATCATAGTTGACGCAAGACAGGTGGAGGAACTTGCGTCTACTTCGATATTTATCTTATGTCAGGTTCTATAGCTATTGCGATAGGTCTTGGGTATCTGAAAGCTATCTGCATCTCGTTGGTATACTCCCATTAGTCCTATCGCGATAGCTATCATAGTTGACGCAAGATAGGTGGAGGAACTTGCGTCTACTTCGATATTTATCTTAAGTCAGGTTCTATAGCTATTGCGATAGGTCTAGGGTATCTGAAAGCTATCTGCATCTCGTTGGTATACTCCCATTAGTTCTATCGCGATAGCTATCATAGTTGACGCAAGATAGGTGGAGGAACTTGCGTCTACTTCGATATTCATCTTAAGTCAGGTTCTATAGCTATTGCGATAGGTCTAGGGTATCTGAAAGCTATCTGCATCTCGTTGGTATACTCCCATTAGTTCTATCGCGATAGCTATCATAGTTGACGCAAGATAGGTGGAGGAACTTGCGTCTACTTCGATATTCATCTTAAGTCAGGTTCTATAGCTATTGCGATAGGTCTAGGGTATCTGAAAGCTATCTGCATCTCGTTGGTATACTCCCATTGGTTCTATCGCGATAGCTATCATAGTTGACGCAAGATAGGTGGAGGAACTTGCGTCTACTTCGATATTTATCTTAAGTCAGGTTCTATAGCTATTGCGATAGGTCTAGGGTATCTGAAAGCTATCCGCATCTCGTTGGTATACTCCCATTAGTCCTATCGCGATAGCTATCATAGTTGACGCAAGATAGGTGGAGGAACTTGCGTCTACTTCGATATTTATCTTAAGTCCGGTTCTATAGCTATTGCGATAGGTCTAGGGTATCTGAAAGCTATCTGCATCTCGTTGGTATACTCCCATTAGTTCTATCGCGATAGCTATCATAGTTGACGCAAGATAGGTGGAGGAACTTGCGTCTACTTCGATATTTATCTTAAGTCGGGTTCTATAGCTATTGCGATAGGTCTTGGGTATCTGAAAGCTATCTGCATCTCGTTGGTATACTCCCATTAGTTCTATCGCGGTAGCTATCATAGTTGACGCAAGATAGGTGGAGGAACTTCGTCTACTCCATTACTTATCTTGCGTCAGGTCCGATAGTTCTTATTATATTCGAATGGTTTTTTTCGCAATATGAACTGGCTTAATATTGGTTCTTCTTGTGATTATTATGCCACCCTAGACAGCATTCTGTTTTTTACGATAGGCAGAATGTTCGTAAATGGTGGAATATAAAATGATCTTTTGATTTATATATGGAACAGGTACATTGCTTGTTTCTGTTATATCAGAATACCTACAATTTTGAAGTGAAATCAAGATTTTCTGTTGGTTTCTGAAAATTACAACATCCTAATAATCGATTTATTCTCTAACTGGTTTATTTGACAGTTTTGCTAGATACTATTGTTGAGTACCAAGTTAAAAAGGAGCTTATCAACTGTCGTGAATTTTTGGATGGTGATTGAACAGCTAATCTTAATAGCTTATTCTCCAATAGTAATTGTTTTTGGATAAGTGAAAGAGATTTCATACGTAACATCGCCATGGAAATAAACAAACTAAGTAGTTTCATGCTTCAAAGGACTCATCAGCACAAAATAGCTCTGTACGATACGAGGTATTCTGTGCTGATGAGTTCTAATAAGGTCGAAATGGACATCCACGGATGCTCTGTTTGATACCACTTCCTGTAATTTGCTTTGAATGAGGACGAGATTAGCTCCAAAGTATGATTGGTTAATTTTAATCGATTAACATTATTCTCTACTTAAATTGTTTATTGTTTTTGGATGTTTTTCTAACAGTTATTTATTGTCTACAGTGTCCTGAAGTGGCTATTGGTGGTATCTACGGTGTATTGAACAGAAGACGTGGTCACGTATTCGAAGAACAACAAGTAGCCGGTACACCTATGTTCGTCATCAAGGCTTACTTGCCCGTAAACGAATCGTTCGGCTTCACCGCTGACTTGCGTTCCAACACCGGTGGACAGGCCTTCCCACAGTGTGTGTTCGATCACTGGCAAATCTTACCCGGAGACCCAATGGAACCCGGCACCAAACCCTATGGAATCGTACAGGTAAGAACACATTCTTACTTTTTGAAATTTCATGAATCGATCGCTAAAACACTGCTCACCGTGGCAATCTGACACGTTGAACTCAATATATCACAACTATAGGTTATGTTTTCGTCAGATTGTTATGTGATGTTGTAAATACCAGAAAAAAAATCTAGAAAATACCCAGTTCAGCAGTAAAGTGCTTTCCATCTCACTCTTGGTTGATTACAATGCAGTAGGGATATCTCTATGCTTACTTCTTACTCTGAGATGTTAATAATTTTAGTTTGTTCAAAATTATAGATGTTGTATTGAATGATATCGAATCTCTCATTTTGGTTCAGTTTTAAATGCTGAATTGATCCATAAGATTCGTAAATTAATATCACTATTTGCCCCATTCAAAACTTATATGTTTTGGTTTGGTTTCCCTTAAGTGAAACATTCATTTCTGAATATTGATTTTCTATTGAAAAATTTAAGAAAGGCAGATGCTTTTGAGCGCTCGTTTATTGGTAGATCTATAGTCCGTTCCCGAAAGGTTGAGCCGTCGGTTGGCCATGACAATTTGGCATATTCCACTGTGTATATTGAAATTTTAGGTTATGATGTTTATTTTCTTGTCAGATTGATACGCAATGTTGTCAATTTTGCATAGAGTTGTCTGATAACTCGCAAGCTCGTCGGACGTGGCCGGGTACATTCGGCAACATTGAATTTATTTTACGTGATGACAGCAAATACTGCCAACTTCAGATAAATAAAGAAACGCCTACTATAGTCCGTTCACGAAAGGTTGAGCACATAGTAGGCGTTACTTTATTTATTTGAAGTTGGCAGTATTTACTGTCATAGAGTAAAATAAAGTCAACGTTGCCGAATGTACTCGGCCTTGTCCGAAGAGCTTGCGAGTTATCAGAGAACTCTATGTAATATTGACAACATTGCGTATCAATCTGACAAGAAATTAAAGAACATAACCTAAAATTTTAATATACACAGTGGAATATGCCAAATTTCCATGGCCAACCGACGGCTCAACCTTTCGTGAACGGAGTATATGTGCTCAAACTTTCGTGAACGGAGTATATAAGGCTTTCAATTCAAAATTTTGCATAGGCCGTGAAATTGATACTAAATATATAAATGCAAAATATCAATAATTAAAAAAAATTTCTCTGTTTATTTCTTACTCTGAAATTAATTATCACTTTTAAACATCTCAGCAGGTGCGATTTTTTGATAATAAGCGGTAATTTAGTTTTGCAGTGATTTGAAATATCTTACGATTCATGAAATTTTCAATTAACTTTGCTAACGTTTTAGATACATTTTTGGTGTTAATGGATTTGTATGGAATATATTTTTTTCTCTTCCAGGACACTAGAAAGAGGAAGGGTCTGAAAGAAGGACTCCCAGATCTTACCCAATACCTGGATAAATTGTAAACATCTGGTATTTAGGTTCTGTACAAATTATTTAAGAAAATTAAAATACACACTAAAAAAATTTTTGTATTTGATTCAACAAGAATTGCGAACTATTTATGGCAGGGTGATGATATATATCACAAAATTTTTTTAACGCAATACGCTAAGCCAGAATAACAACTGATCCTATTTAATTCTGGTTTATAGGTAAGGTTGTTTAATTTTAACGATAATTTCTCAATAATTTGTTGGTAGAATATTGTGACATTTTTGGATTTTATTTTGTTTACACTCATAGCAATTGAATTGTAAACATTTGAGGATATGTCCTTGAGTGGAATCTTGTAATAAAATAATTTTTATGAAATGATCTTTCATTATGAATTATAAACAAGGTACTCTCGGTTTGCTGGATGAAAAAATCGAATATTTACATCATAGGAAAAGAAAATCTTTTGAAAATTTTTTGAAATATTAGATCGGTATAAATGTTAATTTCTTGGGGTTGATCAGTGAAAAACAAATCAGACAGTTCTACATAGCTTATTCAATATTTGAAAATATTTCAAGATTGTTTCTTTGCTGTTCTTGAATTTTGTAGGAAGGTTATTTGGGATACTTGCATTTGACTCGACTTTGAATTATTAAGGGAAAAAATATTTTGAATAGAAAAGGGGTTGATATGTAAATATCGGCCAAAGTTATATTTTTCAGGAATTTTATCCCTATAGAAATTTGGTACCTGTGTCCATCAAGAGTTTTCAAGGTCAATACATTTCGCATTCGAGGATGTGGTAAAAGGTGAGTTTTTAATTCCTTAGCTATAGTCTGTTCACGAAAGTTTGAGCGCATAGTAGGCGTTTGTTTATTCATCTGAAGTTTGTAGTATCTGCTGTCATGAGGTCAAATAAAGTTAACGTTGCCGAATGTACTCGGCCTCGTCCGACGAGCTTGCGAGTTATCAGAGAACTCTATGCAATATTGACAACATTGCGTATCAATCTGACAAGAAAATAAACAACATAACCTAAAATTTCAATATACACAGTGGAATATATCAAATTGTCATGGCCAACTGGCGGCTCAAACTTTGGCGAACGGACTAAATGTTTCGATCACATTAAAAGCATACACATAACTTGATACTTCGGTCATTTAATTATAAACATGATAATTGCTATTTGTAAGTTAATTTTTTACTTCCTAACATGATGATTGTTCTTCACAGACCTGTTCTGAAAATTAATTGATGACAAAAGAACGGCCAACTGATTTAATTACCAAGTGCCTATTCAATTTTGATCTTACCAATACAGGATACAGGATCTTACCAATGTTTTGGTTTATTTTAATCTCATTTTTTTATTTTCAGCCTGAAATAACATGGGAGTTACCCTTCATTTTTGTCGATGCAACTGAATATATAGGAGCATGTGAAAGATATCATACAAGGTGAGTACTTTTTGTGTTATCTGTATTTTTCTATTATCTCTATTTGGAATCGAATGTTTTAATTTCTTTTTTTTTCATTAAGGATCATTTTAAATTAGAGTGATCATGCAAATTTTTTTTATAATTTCTCGATTCAAACTGAAAGCTAATTGCGTTTCAGAAAGATTATTATTTATCGGTCTTTTCCTGATATATTCTATCATAATGATGATTGTTCTTCACAGACCTGTTCTGAAAATTAATTGATGACAAAAGAACGGCCAACTGATTTAATTACCAAGTGCCTATTCAATTTTGATCTTACCAATACAGGATACAGGATCTTACCAATGTTTTGGTTTATTTTAATCTCATTTTTTTATTTTCAGCCTGAAATAACATGGGAGTTACCCTTCATTTTTGTCGATGCAACTGAATATATAGGAGCATGTGAAAGATATCATACAAGGTGAGTACTTTTTGTGTTATCTGTATTTTTCTATAATCTCTATTTGGAATCGAATGTTTTAATTTCTTTTTTTTTCATTAAGGATCATTTTAAATTAGAGTGATCATGCAAATTTTTTTTATAATTTCTCGATTCAAACTGAAAGCTAATTGCGTTTCAGAAAGATTATTATTTATCGGTCTTTTCCTGATATATTCTATCATAATGATGATTGTTCTTCACAGACCTGTTCTGAAAATTAATTGATGACAAAAGAACGGCCAACTGATTTAATTACCAAGTGCCTATTCAATTTTGATCTTACCAATGTTTTGGTTTATTTTAATCTCATTTTTTTATTTTCAGCCTGAAATAACATGGGAGTTACCCTTCATTTTTGTCGATGCAACTGAATATATAGGAGCATGTGAAAGATATCATACAAGGTGAGTACTTTTTGTGTTATCTGTATTTTTCTATTATCTCTATTTGGAATCGAATGTTTTATTTTCTTTTTTTTCATTAAGGATCATTTCAAATTAGAGTGATCTCGCAAAATTTTTTATAATTTCTTGATTCAAACTAAAAGCTAATTGCGTTTCAGAAAGATTATTATTTATCGGTCTTTTTCTGATATATTCTATCATAATGATGATTGTTCTTCACAGACCTGTTCTGAAAATTAATTGATGACAAAAGAACGGCCAACTGATTTAATTACCAAGTGCCAATTTAATTTTGATCTTACCAATGTTTTGGTTTATTTTAATCCTATTTTTTTATTTTCAGCCTGAAATAACATGGAGTTACCCTTCACTTTTGTCGATGCAACTGATACAGGAGAATGTGAAAGATATCGTACAAGGTGAGTACTTCTCGAATTATCTGCATTTGTTTTGTTTTCTATTATTTTCTTCAAGGATCGTTTTTAATTAGAGTGTTCATGCAAAATTTTCTATCATTTTTCGAAAAGATTATTTCATTATAAATCGGTCTTTTTCTAACATATTTTATCATAATGATGATTGTTCTTCACAGACCTGTTCTGATAAAAGATTGATGACATAAGAACGGCCAACTGAATTAATCTGTCAAGTTGAAATTTCAATTTTAAATTGAAATCAGCTAATAAAATCTTTGTTCTTTTCAGACGAGGTCCATGTACTTGGCATAAGACTATCCGATTTCAAAGAGTCCATCCATTCACAGTAAGTATGCCGGATTTTCTCGTATTTTCAGAACGGGGTATTTTTGAGGGTGGTTTTTTCCTTAGAGTAAAAAGTAAACCTAGAGATGCCTTCACTGATTATTTCCTACTCTGAGGTTTTTCGATAGGCGTTAAGAACTTGTCAAAGAGATCTTTCCGAAAAATATCTAATAAAATGTTGAAATATAAAGATATTGAAAAAAATACATTCACGTAAACAATTTCATAAGAAAATCTGTCTTTTTTGCAAAAACCATATTTAACGTCATTGGATTCTACGTGAAAAGTTCCTGAAATAAGTTTACCTAGAAATAAAAAAAAATCTTCAGAAGAAAAATTATAGCAGTATTTTGAGAATGCACATTTTCGAAAAAAACCGGTAGCTATGGAATGGTCATAGAGTTTTTATCTGTCTTTAGTAGAAATAGGACTTCCATTCAAAAATGTAGATTTTGGCTAATCTTGTACACACGAAAAAATTTAAAATTACCGCCATTTCTCAGTTCGTATTAATGATGATATTTTTATACCTCCATATTTTCATGATGGGTAAGTTATGCTCAACAGGTCTGATGTTTTTGAGAAATTCTTATAATTGTAAATATGTTTTTTTGTTTCTAATATATTTATTTTTTTATAGCCAACAAGCAACAAATAGCTGGACTTTACTTTCCACCGCAATGGTTACTATTATGGTAAGTTTTATCTGATTTTTTATCTTCAGTGTTCTAAACTTTTGATGATGATATTACTTTTCTCCAGATTATTTTTGAAGGTTGAAAATTATGCTCAACAGGTCTGACGAATCTTCATGTAAAATTTTATGATAATTCTGTGCTATTTTTCCTTATAATGGTTTTTCTTTTCAGAAATAACATGGTTGTCTTCAATGGAAGCAGAGGTCTACTTTTTCTAATGGTGAGTTCTTTTTTTAGCTTTAATGAGCTCGAAACTCTCAAAACGAACGCAGTTTATGATGAAATTTTTTATAACCTTATTTATTTGTGAGGGTTTTTAATTATGCTCAACAGGTCTGATTTTTGTTGTCGATTCTATAAATAATTTCAATTATAAATATAAAATTATCTAGATTTTTTTATTTTCAGTTTCCTGATAAATGGGCCGCCTTGTTAGGATCAATAAAGGGAAAACATTTGTTCATGATAATGGTATGTATGAGTTTTATGAGCAAAAATCAAAATTAGATCACGTGTTTCTCAATTCTTCAAACAAATGCAAATCAACTTTTCAGTTCATTTAAGTGCATTCTTTTTGGTGAACATCCTTTATGTTCACTTGTTGAATTTATCATTTACGTAAAAAGATAATACATGCGAACTATATTATGGAAATAAATATCCATGATATGGAAGGTACTTATTTTATCAAAATAGTTGGTAGATCCAAAAAATCTTTTTGGTGAATCTGAAGCAAATTATGATTAAGTGTTATTAAAATCGAAAATTTCTGAGTAATTGATTCTTTGAAAAAAATTTTTTTCCACCTATATAATATATAATTTTTTGGTTTTCCGTGAAATAAACGTTTCGGACAGAGTAAACATGATGATTGTTCTCACAGACCTGTTCTGATAAATAATTGATGACAAAAGAACGGCCAACTGATTAATTTGATTATAATTAATTTAAATTGGCATATTTTTATAAACACCAATAATTTTGATTATTTTTATTTCCAGAACCAAAACATTTGAAAGCTTGATTCAAACATTGCGAGTAGAGTATCATTAGGTAAGTCTGATTTTAAATTGCTAAATAATTCAATAACCCTAATCTATATTTAACAAACGTAAATTACTAAGTAATTGAGTTATATTCCATTTAAAATGAAAATAATTTCAGTCCATCTCGTTATCTTAGCTGAGTTGCCACGTTTTGTGAAGTTTTTATAGAAGAAATGCAATTATGTATATTTATTTGTTTTACAATTCTTAATCATTAGAGTAGTATATGGATTTAAACTAGTATTTTAGACATGGTGAAAAAAATATTCCTTCATCAAAATCATCATCATCAAATTGAGTTGGGTTAGTGATGATCATTATTTTTCTCGAAATCTTAAGTAGAATTAAATTACAATTCTTATCTTGTGATTCTTGTTTAAAACTTCATGATTATTTTCTTTTCATTTTCAATTTTCGTGATGATTGTTCTCACAGACCTGTTCTGATAAACAATTGATGACATAAGAACGGCCAACTGATGAATTTAATGACTAATTTTTGGCTTTTTGTCTTTAAACATTGATTAATTGGTTATTCTTCTTTTCAGAAATCAGAACATCAAAATGCTTCATTAACATCTTTTACAAAAATCATTTGGGTAAGTCTGATTTAATATTTGTGAATATTAATTTTTTAACGATGTTGGAATGCTCAAATAATCTATTAAAATTGAAACTCAACAGGCCATTCGAAATAAAAATGATTCAACTCGAATTTGTCATCTTGGGCCA
This sequence comes from Propylea japonica, assembly GCA_013421045.1. Lineage (NCBI taxonomy): Eukaryota > Metazoa > Arthropoda > Insecta > Coleoptera > Coccinellidae > Propylea > Propylea japonica. Next base: position 110,006,516 of record CM024240.1, on the reverse strand, counting down.
TGTTGCCACATTTTCGATGTACGCATATCTTTAGAGAAACTAGAGAGAAGAGAGAAAATGACTTTATTGAAACTATTCAAAGGGCTAACGACCAAGGTCTTCCTGCCCAAATCTTGCCCAACAGAGAAAACCATGTATATATTTTTTTTGAATTTTAGATTTAAAGTTTATTATAATTATCATTTTAACTTTGTTTAAGATACTGAACACATGCTCAACAATATAATTTTTCGAAAATTATACCTCTCATCATTAAAATTCAGAGTATTTCAAATAATTAATGCTATAAAAACTCGTTCGATAAAACCTTCTATTGAATTCAATATTTTGCTTATTTTTGGCCACTTCTTCAATGTGTATCTTCAATGTAGATTATATTTTTCATCTTGTGAAACTTGTACTTACACGTCAATAATTACTATTATAATTTTTATGATGATTGTTCTCACAGACCTGTTCTGATAAATAATTGATGACAAAAGAACGGCCAACTGATTGGTTCAAAGAATTATATTCGATCTTTATTCAGTTGAAAATGATTAATCGTAATGATTTTCTTTCCAGTAACCAAACCCGAAGAATGCTTGCTTGATCCACCGTTTTCGGAAACGATTAGGTGAGTTGATAATATAAGATTGCCTTCAATTTAAATCAATCTCAACCTTCTGTCTAGATGATTTTTTAACAATGAAGCACTAATTTTCAAAAATGTGAATTGTCTGAATAAAGAATAATAGAAACTTCTATCTAACTTTTTGGCTTTGTTGCAACATTTTGCGATATGTGTGATCAAATATTATACTCTGAGGAAACGAATTGTGATACATGTATAGTCCGTTCACGAAAGTTTGAACGCATAGTAGGCGTTTGTCTATCTATTTAAAGTTGGCAGTATTTGCAGTCATAAAGTAAAATAAAGTCAACGTTGCCGAATGTACCCGGCCTCGTCCGATGAGCTTGCGAGTTATCAGAGAACTCTATGCAATATTGATAACATTGCGTATCAATCTGACAAGAGAATCAACAACATAACCTAAAATTTTAATATAGACAGTAGAATATGCCAAATTTCCATGGCCAACCGACGGCTCAACCTTTCACGAACGGACTAGATATTACGATGCTATGATTTTTTCAAAATAATGTTCTCTGACTGCTGACTGGATTCTCAAATTGAACCGAGAAACATTGTCTTATTACTTGCTTCGTCAATTTTTTTTAACCATAAGTGCACTCAATGTGGTCTATTTTGTTTTCTGATAATAATTTTATCATTTGAATCATTTATTCCTTATGCATTTTTATGATGATTGTTCTCACAGACCTGTTCTGACATAAAATTGACGACAAAAGAACGGCCAACTGATATTTTCTATTTTATGCTATGTTGTCTCTTGTTTAATAATATGGTTTAATGTTTATATTTTGTTTTTCAGAATAAAACTTATGCTGTTGTCATGAGGAGGTTTCATGAAGAAGTTTCAATAATAAAATCAGGTAATTGTTACTCTTTCGTTTTTTAAATTTATATTCTAAGATAATTTGGTGGAAATTTCAATTTTAATGATGATATTTGACGACGGTCTTCCGATACAAATCTGAGGATATCATTTAGTCTGTCTGAAAAATTTAAATGTCCGCAAATTATTTTGTTTTTAATAATTAATAGTAATGCTGCATTCATATATTTTTTCTCAAGTTCATGGAGCATCTTTCACATAGATACATATTATATTTGGTGAAATTCCTTTTGTTGTTTAAATATTTTTATTTAATTTCACGATCAACTATCGTTTTCTGTTTTATCCAATATACAATATATACAAAGAAAAGTCAGTGAGTTGTTTAAACCTGAAAAACTTTTGCAAACTAAAATAATTTAACAAAGCCATTTTTGCTGTGTTGTCAAGAAGAGCGAAGAGAGATTAATTTTTCAATGGGACTAATGAAAATTATTTGATTTTCAGGTATTCGTGATAGCAGCATCGAATGTGATATCTGCAGCAGTGGATAGTGTGAGTATATTGTTAATTTTCAATAATCCTATTCATTAAAGTATTCATATGATGAAACTTGACGACGGTCTTCTGATACATACCTGAAGATAACATTTAGTCAGTCTGAAATGAATAATTTATTCCTCTATTGTATCCTATTTTACTATAGTCTGTTCACGAAAGTTGAGCGCATAGTAGGCAATTGTTTGTTTATCAGAAGTTGGCAGTATTTGCTATTTGCTGTCATTAAGTAAAATAAAATCAACGTTGCCGAATGTACCCGTCCTCGTACGACGAACTTGCGAGTTATCAGAGAACTCTATGTGATATTGACAACATTACGTATCAATCTGACAAGAAAATAAACAACATAACCTAAAATTTTAATATACACACTGGAATATGCCAAATTTTCATGGCCAACCGACAGCTCATCCGGACACAATTCTGAACTGAGTTGTTGCTCATTATAGTCAGTTCACGAAAGTTTGAACCGTCGTTTGCCATGGAAATTTGGCATATTCCACTGTGTATATTTTAAAATTCTAGGTTATGTTCTTTATATTTTTGTCAGATTGATGCGCAATGTTGTCATGATTACATAGAATACGCTGTTAACTCGGAAGCTCATCGGACGAGGCCGGTACATTCGGCAACGTTGACTTTATTTTACGTTATGACAGCAAATACTGCCAACTTCAGATAAATAAACAAACGCCTACTATGCGCTCAAACTTTAGTGAACGGACTCTATGTTTACTCTTTCTGTAGGAGAACCAAACTCTAATCTAGAAAAAATTGTTATTCAGTATTACATCAATAGTTAAACTATTTCTTTCTCAAATATTGATTGATCTTGTGTTCATATTGTTTCTTATATTTCAGGTATAAGTCGATGACAGGAACATTTGGCAGTCTTCCCCTGAAGTGAATTATGTGAGTTTATTTTTTGCTTTTGGATTCTGGGGGATTCATTTTTGTGTATTAGGCATTGAATATCCAGTCTAAATAGTCTAAATAGTAAATATAAACTAATTTAGAGGCGTATGGCATAATCGATCGTTTACATCGTGAATGATTTCGGAAATGGTCATTCAACACTTGAATTTATTGTTTATTCCATATATAGGGTGTCCCAGAAAATGTGGGAAATCTCTCGGATTCAGATAGAACATAAAAAATGAAGATGACAAGTTCCCATATTTTTTTTTCCTAACGGCCCTCTCTACGAAGATACGACCTCCTGATTTGATGAAAATTTGATATGATTAATAGTATTAAGGAACTCTTAAATCACCGCTCTCAAATTTCAATTAGCTTGTTCAGTTTACCAGGGGTGGACTGGGATGTATATTTTAATGCTTACATTTTTAACACCCTGTATGATAAGGTGCTGAAAAAAATAAATTGGATACCTTGAACATTAAGCTAAAGAAAAGGTACTCTTGTTCAGTGTCGATAAAACCGTTTTCGAAAAAATAATAATGAAAGAAGTAAGTAATTGAATTTATTCCACTAAAATGAATTTCCAGTGGCGTAATTTAGGAGGTCGTATCTTCGTAGGGAGGGCCGCTAGGAAAAAAATTATGGGAACTTGTCATCTTATTCTTTTATGTTCTATCTGAATCCGAGAGATTTCCAACATTTTCCGGGACATCCTGTATAATTCCAACAAACTCAAGTCTTCTTTCAATTATTACATTCATAATAAAACTTTATATTCGCGAATAACTTCGTTGAAATAAACCTTATTTATTCCAATAATCGACCAGCTGCGATATTAAATGATTTCACAAAAGCTCTGCCAGCCGTCGCCATATTAGAAACCTAGATTGGACTGGCCTTATTTTTCAAATATGATGATTTTTGACGACGGTCTTCTGATACATACATGAAGTTAATTTATTGTCTGGCTGAAATAAATTAACCAAAAATAAAACATTCTAAGAAATGGTTTTCATTATTTAATAAAATTTTTCTTTTCAGATTAACATGTTGGATTTCCTAGAATCTAACCAGGAAGGATGTACGGTAATATTTTATTATAATATTTATGTATTTAAGTAAACATTTCATAAATTTAACATTCATTGAATAAATATAACAAAGAAATAAAATGTGTTCAATTTTGCACCTCCCAACTCAAAAAACCGACTGTAACAAAAAAATGTTTGTACCATGTTGCTACTCGATTCATAAAAATTGCACATTGGATACGTTTGTTGAGCAGCAAAAAATATTATTTTCACTTTTCAGTATCCTAATAATTGGTCCTTAGCAGTCTCTTTGAATATAATATTTACATAATTTCACTGATGGATCTGGTTCTAAAAACGTTTTTGACAGAGTCATTCATTAATAGGGGAAGTACAGAAAATGAAGAATTTTTTTCCTTTGGTGTTGATTCATTCTTGATATTATTGAAATTGTTTTATTACTGATATGCCAGTTTTATATGCGTCACAAATTTGAATAAAATTATTATAAATGAGAATTCATGCGTTTAGGAGTAACGCGGGCATAATATAAACAATGAAAGCCGAGAATAATATTAATTGATATAAAATCAACCAATATTAACCCACACTTCGGAACTAATCCCGTCAACGCACAAAGATTATTATTATGTTCAGGAGGTTTCGAGACTTCAATTAATGTGACTGTTTACCACTGTCTGGATAAGGCTACGTTCAGATGATGAGCGCTCAACGCGCGTTGAGCGCTCATCATCTGAACGTAGCCTTAACCGATTTTTCTATTTGACGCTGCATCACTGATGCAAAATCAGTAACGCTGCGTTCCTATTGGTCGATTCGGTCGAAGTGAAGTGATTTCTTCAGTTAATCAGTCGAATAGAAAAGTCCCAAAATAGTGAAGTACCATAGCATTGGCCAACTGCTTAAAAAACCGAAAATCACTTCTATTTTTATGTAATAAATCAACTTTCATTCGAAAACTTCTGGCATAAGTTCAGAACCAAATCCATAAGGGTTTATAACCCCTAGGCACTTCTATTTAGGTTGATTATTGTAATCAACATACACTCTCACTACTCTCCGGAATAATTCCTTTGACTAGGCATGAAGTAGAAGTCCGGCTGCATATCACTTGGTGTTCTATGCCTGTCATAGGCTGTCCTAGGCAGAGAAAAAGTGCTCCTATGAGTTTGATTGGTTTAGGGGTAAGAACCTCTTTTTGGCCTTTGAATAAACCTGGTGTGGTCTATATTTGGAGCCTGATCAGGCTCACTGGGTGGTCGACCTTCTATTTCTTACGTATTTCTACTCGAAAAATTGATGAATTCATTTCTTCGGAAAATATGTGAATTCATTAATTCTGAAAACTAGGCGAAAGCTTTAGTGCAGTCTGTCATTGCTCCAAATAATTCAAATTCTATAAACTGGTTCAAATAATTTGTATATGGCAAAAATCCTATTTCTGTCATTAGGCATAAAGTCCGAAGTTTGTAAGAAGGCCCTCTATCAGAATGATTTATAAGGAAAATATTTTCTGACTACACAAATAAGTTTTACAACCAAATCCATAAGGTTAATAACCCTAGGCACTTTTATTTAGGTTGCTTATTGTAATCAACATACACTCTCACTACCTCCCCAGAATACTTCCTTTGGCTAGGCATGAAGTAGAAGTCAGGCTGCATGTCACTTGGTGTTGTTCTATGCCTGTCATAGGCTGTCCTAGGCATGGAAAAATTGCTCCTATCTGGCTGATTGGGTTTAGGGTAAGAAGCCCTTGTTGGACTTCGAACAGACCTGGTATTGACCATATTTGGAGTCTGATTATGATGTTTGACCTTGTATGTCTAGCTTTATATGTCTACTTGAAAAATTGATGAATTCATAACCTTTGAAGACTAGGCTGAAGCTTTAGTGAAGTCTGTCATTGCTAAAAAGAATTCAAATTCCATAAACTGTTTGAATTACTCTTATACAGCAGAAATCTTATTTCTGTCATTAGGCATGAAGACCGAAGTTTATAAGGAGGCCTCTATCATAATGAAATATAAGGAAAACATTTTCTGACTCCACAAATAAGTTTAGAACCAAATCCATAAGGTTTAATAACCCCTAGGCACTTATTTAGGTTGATTATTGTAATCAACTACACTCTCACTACCTCCCCAGAATACTTCCTTTGACTAGGCATGAAGTAGAAGTCAGGCTGCATATCACTTGGTGTTGTTCTATCCTGTCATAGGCTGTCCTAGGCAGGGAAAAAGTGCTCCTATCAGGCTGATTAGGTTGAGGGTAAGAAGCCCTTGTTGGTCTTTGAAGAGACCTGGTATGGTCCATATTTGGTGGTTGATTAGGCACGCTGGGTGGTCGACCTTGTGGCCTTTGAATCCTATGTCCTGATTTTTGGGTGTTGGTGGCGTTTTCAGGCCGAGATTTGCCGTTGACTTGTTGGGGTACCTGCTTCTTTTCCTCTGCCTCGTACACGTCGAAAGCGTAGTTTGTGTTCGCTGAATAGTCCTTCCAAGCTGAGTTTGGGATTAGGTGGTCCTGGAAATGCAAAATTTAATATGGACGGAAAAGGCAATGAATTCTATCCTTCTCTAGTGAAGGTTGATGTGAATTGGGTGCAAAACTATTTCAGTGGTGTTACAATCGATGTGTTGTCGATTTTCGGAACAAGAGTTCAACTCTGGCCAACTTAAACAACAACACATTTGGCTATTGCCAACATACCCAACGAAATAACTGGTGTTTTTTCGAGGTATAGAACTTTAAGTTGGCATTACTGTTCAAGATGGCAATCGATTTGACAGCTGTCAAGTGATTTATTCTCAGTTTGGTTTGGCAATTCATCATGAATAGACTCACGCCTGAACAACGCTTGCAAATAGTGCAATTTTATTTAGAAAATAAGGGTTCTGTGCGGAATACGTATCGCGAACTACATCCATTTTTTCGTCGACAAATCGTCCATCAGAGCAGTTAATTCGATTAACCATGCAACGTTTTCGCATCACGTTTGCTCTTATTGATAACTCGCATCCCCAGAGATGTCGTACGGGGGCGTACAGAAGAAGCTATTGCTACGTAGAGCGTAGCATTGAGGAAGACCCGAATGAGCCCATCCGCCATCGGGCCAGGAATTCGATGTGTGTCCATCCACTTTATGGAAGATTTTGCAGGAGGATCTTGGTTTGCTTGCTTACAAAATCCAAATCGTGCAAGAATTGAAGCCAAACGATCATTAAGCACGGCGTAGATTCGTCGAATGGACCCAAAACGAGATTGTCATGTTCCTGATTTTTATAAGCGAATTCTGTTTAGCGATGAGCGCACTTCTGGTTGAATGGCTACGTCAATAAACAAAACTGCCGCATTTGGAGTGAAGTTAATCCTCAAGTGTATGTCGAAACACCGTTACATCCAGAAAAACGATTGTTTGGTGCGCTTTATGGACTGGTGGAATCATGGGTCCGTACTTCTTTTTAAAAACGATGATGGTCAGAACGTTACAGTAATGGTGATCGATATAGAGCCACGATTACTAACTTTTTCATTCCTGAATTGAACACCATGATGTCCAGGAGCTGTGGTTCCAACAAGACGGCTCAACATGTTACACAACAGCACGTGCCACAATCGATTTATTCAAAGACAAGTTTGGTGAACGCCTTATTTCACGTTTTGGAGCTGTGAAATGGCCTCCAACATCTGTGATTAACACCGCTAGATACTTCTTTGTGGGGCTAGGTGAAGTCATTTGTCTATGCGGATAAGCCACAAACGCTTGACCATTTTGGAAGTCAACATTTGCGTGTATTGCCGATATACGGCCATAAATGTTAGAAAAATTCATCGAAAATTGGACATCCAGATTGGACTACATCCGAGCCAGCCGGGCGGTCATATGCAAGAAATCATATTTAAAATGTAATGCCACAAGATTATCTTTCGGATGAATAAAATTCATATCAATCAAATAATCCATCGTTGTTTTATTGCAATTTAAAGTTCTATACCTCTGAACAAAACACCCTTTACAATACAGAGTTGAGCGACATTTCCGAAATTGATTAACTCAGTGAATTGACATAATGGACACCATTTGCAAGATATCGTCTTTGAAACTGTCTGAACATAATCTTTAAATGTTGTACCGTACTTAGTTATGGAATATTTCCATTTTCATAAGTTTTAGTTCAATTGAATTTCTGAATCCGCAGGTTTCTCTCTATCCCTATAATTCAATGGTGCATTAACAAAATTCTTCGTGAATTGCAACAAACACCACGTTTTTCTAATAAACGTTTTAAATGCGCACTGTCGTACACATATCATTTCTCTTCAGACGCCATTGTTATTTTCCAAGCCCCCACTACTTCCGTGAAAAGCCCGAGAACATCTAATCAAGGAACATACTTGGGTTTCGTACTCTGAAGATAATGAGAGATGATGGCAGTAGTTTTTCATTCACAGTGAAGTTACCTTGTGACTTTGGGGGCTACCACTAGTTTTGTAGATTGTGGCAACTTGCTTGTACTATAGCTCCAGGAGTAGAGCGGCTATGCAGCCCAACACGATGAACAGTTTCGTTTCTGTGAAGTTGAAGAAGGAATCTTTGGTCTCTGCCGCTCGGAATCAGGTTTGAGGTGACTGAAAAGAAAAAGAATAGTTGAGTGGAAATTACTGGAAAAACTAATTCTCACAATCAAAATTATATTTTGCTCCAAATCATTCAAATTCTATATTCTGGTTGAATATACTTATAGTCCGTTCACGAAAGTTTGAGCGCATAGTAGGCCTTTGTTTATTTATCTGAAGTTGGCAGTATTTGCTGTCATAACGTAAAATAAAGTCAACATTGCCGAATGAACCCGGCTTCGTTTGACGAGCTCCTGAGTTATCAGAGAACTCTATGTTATATTGACAACATTGCGTATCAATCTGACAAGAAAATAAACAAACATAACCTAAAATTTTTTATATCACAGTGGAATTGCCAAATTTCCATGGCCAACCGAAGGCTCAAACTTTCGTGAACGGACTTTATACAGCAGAAAATCCTACTTCTTTCATTAGGCATAAAGTCCGAAGTTTGTAAAGGGTTTTCCAATAAGAGGTGTTTATTTGATATTAGAAGAAAATGCCGTTTTCAATATAAATGATAGGATGTTTATTTTATTATAAAGAAGAAGCTATGCGTTAATAGTGGGAAATAACATCAGGCAAATGACCACCACGACCAGCTTACAGGACCATATCTTTTGATGAAAATTTCCATACCAAATCGCAAAGTGGCTGCCCTAGTCCTCGATAGCCTCACGAATTCCATCTTAGAGGTCTTGAATCGACGCTGGGCTATTGCGTAGACCTTCTCTTCACGTAGCCCCAAAGGAGAAGTCGCAAGGTGTTAAATCACAAGATCTCACTGGCCAATTGTGATCACCTCCTCGAGAGATAACACGGTCCGGAAACTTTTCCGCGCAAAAGATCAATGGTTTCGTTGCTTGTGTGGCACGTAGCGCCACACATCATCTCTCGATAGCGCATCAATCCATTCACCGTAATACTTTCGGCTACAACAGCAATATTCTCGGCTGTTCTTTTATTCTTCACATTACTAACTTGTCCCCAAAACAGCTCAAATTTTTCCACAATTTTTTATTGCGGTCCAACAAGGTGCTTCACGACGACTCAAAAATGTTCGAGTTTTACGAACCGTCTCTGCCAAATTTCATCATTTTTATAGTGAATTTTAATAATTTCAATGCGTTCTTGAAGCGAGTATCGTTCCCATTTTATTAATGGCATAGTTTCTAACGTGGCAAATGTCAAAAATGACAGCTTCAAATGTGACATCTATCGAAATAGCGGGGCTATTCAGAATAACACCTCTTATTGGAATAATAGAATAACCCCTTAGGCACTTTAATTAAAAAAAACTTATTCGCACAATCTCACAATACAAAATGAGAATCAACGCGAACATCGCAACTGACAATATGAATAATGCAAGCAAATTGTTAATTAATCAACTAGTTTATTAAATACAGCAACTAATGGTCAAGACTAGACGATCTCAATATGAATTGTGTATGAATTCTTGAATGAAATACATTTTCATTTTGCACGAGACTTATATTCGTCATAATAAAATTCCTATGTGTCTTTGTTCCAGTAGAGTTTTGACATTTCTCGTAGTGCTTCTGAATACTTTGTGAACGGTTGCCATGAGGATTGCACATTAAAATAGCAGAAATTAAAAATGGACCATTAATGATCGATTTCGTACACATTTAAATCACCTTTCATTTGAGATCGACGGAAAAAAGGATTAATTGTATACTTATGCTAACTGGCTCGAAAACCAAATACTCGGATCCACTCTGAGATTGCCAATTTTGCCGCTCTGCACACTTTCTTGCAGAATTTTGTAGACGTTTCC